>JAHZMT010001840.1:0-26285 GCA_027743785.1 Sinhomidia bicolor | reverse complement strand
CATCCGGCTGATTATGATGAAATTGCATTCCATGTAAAAGTTATAAAAATGCTATTTAAAATTTAAATAGTGTCAGTGTCAGGAGAAAATGAGAGTGAATGCAATGCAAAGTTTGCTGCAAAGATCAGCCACAAAAAGTTAATACAATACAACAAAGCATGGCATAATATAGTAGTATCTACATATACTATATGTTTTATATGTACATTGCTGCTGGTGACATAATGTTGGTTGGTGGTGGTGGCAATCAGTAAACCATTTTAACTACAACAGCATTCAGCTCGTAATAAAATATACTGACTGTCATGCTGACAAAATTTAATAAAAATACACCTAGTATACCTATAGTAATATACCTATACTATGTATGTATATATACATACATACATACCATAGAACGGTTTCTGCTATTAAGCTTCTCGTTTTGGCAAACGATCCTCCGTTAGAGTTTACGGTTTGAATGCCAATAGTGGTAAGTCATGGACATCATGTGTCTTGGTGCTACAGGACTATATTATGCTTAGCACATGACATTTAAGTGAATTTGCATTGTTTTGTGTTTTGTGATCGTTTAACTTAATCTGTACTAGCGAGAAAAATCCTAGTGTTCGCTAATCAACCTCAAAACGTGTTTCAAGAGAGCTTACATTTTATGGGGCATTCATACATTGTTTTACAATTTTTTTTGCTTTTATTTTGTCTACAGTTTTGGAAGACTTGTGTATTTAGTAAGTTCCTTTTTGTAGGTTTCGCCTTGTTTCCATGTACAATAGTAATGTAGAATGTAGACCAGGCTATTGTGTTTTTAGCGCAAAGGCAGAATTTAAGTTAACTAGATGCCACAATTTGTTTTAGAATATTCGTTCCACTTTTTATTTCAAAAGTTTCCAGCAGCATGCGTTTACTTACAAAGATTGCATTGGAGTTTTAAAATTCCAACGTGCCGTTTTGTGTAGGAGATGCTATGGAATAATGTAATAAAATAAGCAAGTGGCTACTAGTTGACCAGCCAACGCAATTGCTTTATTTAATAACTTGATTTTTTTTATGGAAAGGTCATTTCCATTGGCTTGACTGTAGCTTTCCGTGCCTATTTACTTGTTTCATACACAGAGTGCGTAATAGAGTAGATTTGGTACTTGTTTTTTAGTATTATTTAATTCGTCCAGCATTCATTTATACCAAAAGCAGAATATAGCAACTTGCCTTTTTAAACAGAATACATCCTAACTAACTGTGGATGTAGCTTGCCTTGAAGCTGGAGCGAGACTTTAGGTTGTTGTGTAGCCAAAAACTGTATTTTGATAATGAATAATAAACTTGTTGAACACAATTTAGCATGGGTGCAATAGCAATATAGATAACAAAAAAATATCAAGAATCCTTTAAGCGATTACAACTGTTATCGTGATCATTTACGACTAAATATGTTGACGGGAAACATTTTCATGAATTTTATGAATGCATTTATCAAAGCAAGACATACTCCCATTCAAAATCATTTCCTATGCCCGCTGATATTCTTTCTGGAAATGCTATGAATAATTAAAGGCGAGAAATTCCATTGACCTCATCGATACAAAATCAGCTTTTTAAAATGATAGCCCCACAGTTATCACTACTCGCTACCAAGTCATTATGAAAAGCATTTTTTGAGCAGGCGCATTCTTTGTGATGCCGAGTGTAGTTTCAATTTTAACATGTGTCGTGCATATGATCATTTAATAATACTTGTTCAAACTTTAAACTTTGGATAGAAAACTGAAAACAGTTTAACCAAGGCGTTGTTCCCAAAATCACTGACACTTTAACGTCTGTTGACATGTGGAAGTCAGTTAAAGAGAACGTTGGAACGAGTGGAAATGGGCTGTTCAGTAGTAATTAAATAATTTATTAAAACCAAGCAAGTGCCAAGCAAAAAAGATAAATGGTGCAGACGAAAGAAAAAAAAACTCAGAACAGAGGAGAGAGAGAGCCAGCTAAAAACAAAGCAAATATTGAATGTTTGACAGAGAACATCATAGAAACAGAAAATGTATATTAGTCTGATTTACACGCTTCAGATATTAGTGAATTAGTTGAATTCAGTCATATTTTGGCTGCCTGCTGCCGGATTTCCGCTAAAATAAAAGTTTAGCAAACCCCTTCAACATCGCAGTCGTCAGTCGTCACTCTCACAATAATGCAGTGTTGTTGTGTTGTTGTTGATTTAGAATTGTACAAGAAAGAAAGACATAATACGCATGCAAAAGGTAACGGAAACGAGTTGAAAAATGGGCGATAGTAATGATAGTGGTATTTATGATGAATGGACTACATACGTACATTTAGAATTTAGACAAGCCTATATTATTAATATATGCATCTAAAATGTGTGCAGAGCGGTGTTACTATTCTCTAAAGCTAAAAATACCTTGCTGAATACCTGACTCACCTGACCTGTGTGCCAAGTGTTAACATGGCATGCATGCTCTTATCTAATGTGTAATGTATGTCATGTATTATTTTTAGTGCAACTTCCCTGTTTCTTCTCCTCCTTTGATTTTTGGCTGATACTAATATACATGCAATGTTGGAGGATTACAGGTGTTATGTTTGCTTGTTATGTGTTAAAAGCAGTAAACTCGTAAATAAACAACACCTTTAATTTCCATGGAAAATGCGCGCAAATAAGCTCTACTCTTTACGTCATCACATTTGCCCTTATTATAGACCACATTTATTATTTAGGGCTGTCCTGTATTTATAAGTAAAATTTAAATATTACTTGACGCGTGTTGGGCATCCTCTTCTTAATTATACTCCTCTATAAATAAATAAATAATGGAGTGTATCACCTATAAAGTTCCACATAAACAATGTTATAATATGTTGGTCAATTATTACTCTGCCTTGCTTTCACCGCCTACTTTGTGTTTGTGGGCAGATATCAGATTTATATATTTCCAGGAGAAAATATTTGCTAAATGAATTTTAAACTATATTCTGTTTCAATTTTACAAGCAGCAAATTTACCCTCGTGGGCTGATATGATTGTCGTCTCACTTTGCCCCATTTTACTTCACGTATTTCTTGCCGAAATACGATCGGTAATTGAATTACCGAAACGTGTAGAGTTGTCGAGTTTATCTTCATTTTGTCGTACGTTTTTCACACCATGTGAAAAGAAACCTACATACAATGTCACTAATCGCTTATATTGTGTGTAATATAAAAGGCTTTTCATGCCGCCTTTCTGTGATTCGACATTTTCTTTAATTCAATACATAAAATTCAATAAGACTATTACGTACGCTATTTTTGCCAATACCAGTAGCAGCACTACTTAATAATAAATAAGCAGTTTGCATGAAAAATGTCGTCTGGCTAGAGTTAAAGTGCGTTACGTTGTCTGTCGTGGAAACTAAAAAAATGTATATTATGTTTCATAGATCATCGCAGCAACTCACACAAAAACATGACTTGTATCGTCGACTTTAGATAATTCGTAAGAAGAGAAGTCATCGCGATAAAAAAAATCGCTTAGAAAAAATAAATAAATAAGCAAATGGCTCATAAATTTAAGTGCATTCAAAAATAATAATGATAAAACGGAAGTAGTTTGAGTGAACTTTTTTCAGATTTGTTTGCACATTTTTTTATCTTCCACTTTTAATACTAGTAACTTGCCGCACCATATACACATAATTGAACTTAAATTTTGTAGTATTTCTCTTCACTTTTATAAGTAAAATGGTATATATGTGTTTAGTAAAATGACTCTGAAAAGAAATGACTTTCACGGTTTCACACAGCTTCGTTCTCTCTTCTTTCTCTCTCTCACCCTTTTCATCTTTGTTCTTTTCTTTCGCTGTGGCGTCTGTCGCTTTTATGATTTTTCAAGTGTTGAGTTGGTGGTAAAATATACGCGAGTGTTCACTTTGCAAACCTATACGACTATTAATTACCTTTTTTCTTTACACAAATACTTGCATGTGGGCTAATAATGGGAATGAGCTTGAAAAATTATATCTTTTTTCCTTTACAAATCGCTAATATATACATAATATAATGCAAAGGCTGGTTACAATATTTTAAAAGCGCAGACTAAAAATTTTTTTGTGATTGTGACTTCCGCTGCCAAAAAATCAAATGTTTATCTTCTCTCTTTCTTTTTTTCCTGTTTTTTGGCACGTGTTCATTCTCTTTTTTAAAAAAATCGCAAGAAGAGCACCGAGTTGAAAACGAGGCAATAATAACAAGAGGAGAAAAAGAAGATAAGGTAACCACAGCTGTTATCCGCTCGGCGTCATTTTGCTCTCCCACCATCGCCACCATTAACATCATCCTCATCATCAGCAGCAGCAGCAACACGAACCTATGGAAATTGCCAAGAAGTGAAGAAGACAAAGATTTATCCTTAGCGCTAGCGTGTTCATGTAGTAGTTTTAGTAAAAGTAATAATAATAACAACAGCAACCACAACAACAGTATCACCAGAGATAGAACTAGTAAACGCGGTAGTCGCACTATTAATAATAATAATGGACGGTTGGACAGTACAAGGCAGACACCATCAGTTTCATCAGCAGCAGAAGAGCTTCAGCCAGTCCTCGTCGACGACGACTACTACCCGGATCCTCCATCAGAAGCATCAGCAGAATTTTGAAACATCAACTAACCTTTTCCAAGTGAGTTTGTCTACTACCCGTTAAAACAACTAACAATTAATTACTACAACGTAGTAGTAGTAGTCTTATGGTGTATCATTACATTTATATTTACATACATGTATTAATTGCAATTGCTCTGGAGCAAGTAATTAACATATAAAAAGAGGGTGGTTAACAATAATAATATGATGGGAAGATAATGTAACATGGGCACTGTTCCAAAAAAACTAACTGAACTGTGTAAAGTGAATGGATGGCATCATGGCATGGCAATTCAATGGCATGTGAAATAATTGGAACTTAATCAAAAAAAGTGTATACTACAAGTTTTGCGCGCTGCCTGATTAATTGAGTGAAGAGTGTAAAACCGTCCAAAAATGTAACCATAATTGTTGAATTAGGTATTATTTTTTATTTATTTTTTATTTTTTTTTCTTTTGATAACAACTTGCTTTCTCGTTTCAACATAAAAGTAATTGGAGCAGCTCTACATTGCATATTATTGTAGACGCCTAGTTTGTAAGCCGAGCTACCTATGTGTATACCTACCTGAAATCTGGAAAGAGAGAAGAAATGTAAATATAATTTTTATCTGCTAATTGACTTGACTAAAAGAGACTTTCTTTGAGACCCACTTAAAAGCTTTGTTTCAGAAATACGTGCAGTGAAATACACAGGAGGTTTATTATTGGTTGGTATGTATGTTACCTATATATGACGATAGTCTACTTAATAATAATTTGCATATGGCAATTAGCACGTTCATTCATATTCCAGTCGTCCGTGAGCGATACAAAAGCATTGTCGTCGTTGTGGTTTTTGATAAAGCGGTTTTATACGACGGGTAGTCAATACAATATAATTGGAAAAATAGAAGAGAGTTGTTAACTAGCAATATTAGATAAGATTTAATGGAGCTATTTGTAACCTTGCGCGTACCAGCTACATTTGCTTATGATGACGGCTGAAAATCTTTTATCAGTTTTATGATGATGTACCAACCTGAATTTTCTGCTTGCGTTAAGAATATAAGCACAGACGAGTTAGTTTAAAAGCCAATTATTTTATGTATTTCCAAACTGTGCGTGAAACAGCAATAACCAGAAATGAACAAGGAAGCGATTGGTTTTTTCATTCAATTTCCATTTTTCGTGAGAAATGTGGACATTCTTACGTCGGCACTCCTACTAAGCATCGAGTTGGCTAATGAACAAGTGCAGAGCTCTGCGTTTTATAGAATTACGGCAATGCAACATGCAGTTGAATTGAAAGTTCAGCAGTGGAAAAAAGCACAGGGTTTTTTTGTGGTACTGTTCAGCAGACAGACATGCCATGCATGAGCAAGCTGATTGGGAAATAATTGTTTTGTGTTATACATAAATCCAAGTTGGAGTCCAAACCGCTAGATATTTCAAGAAATGAGCACTTTATTGCAAAAAAATAAGTCATTGTGATAATTTTTATTATTGGTGTTGTAAATAATTCTTTTACTATTCCAGTTATTCATATTATTCATTTTGATATTTTTTAAATAGGGAAAGATTTCAAACATCATGTCGAATCAAGATTGGCCTCAGATGAGTGGTTCCCCCTCTTCCCTAACGTCAACTTCCATGCTGTTAAAAAACAAACTGGAAAACATGTCGTTCGACGAGTCTGCTGCCACATCCTCTCTAACCACTCTTAGGAATGAATCAATGCCAATGGTGGCTTCCACTGCAGGTATTTCTGATTTCGACAATTTCTTCAATGGACCCACTTCCCTGAAATCCTCACTGGCATCTGCCGCTGAAGGTCTAACTTTAACCACATCCTCTGCAACGACCAAGGCATTTCGTGCCGAGCAACGTCAAGTTTTTGCATCTTCCAGTTCAAATACCAGCACATGTCAGCAAAGTCACAGTCAAAATGCGGAAATAATTGCTGCGTGTGGCACAACTACCTCCAGTAAAGTTATCTGTGATGGCGGCAGCAGTAATGGTGATAATAATGACTCCATTGTCCCTGTATCGTTCCTCAGTATGAGTCCCCTCATCACCTCTTCTGGTAATATGAATGTATTGAACATGAAAGCAAGTGTGCAACAACAGACAACCACTCAAATATCCGCAAGCAGTTCTCTCGGCGTCACAAGAAGTTTTTCCTCCTCATCCGGTTTTCTCCCATCCTCATCCTCTACCCTTTTTAGCAACAGCGACAAAAGTGGGAGCACAGATACAGCACTTCAATCAAGCACCGGTAATCTCGTTCCTTCCCTAGACTCTTTCGTTAGCCCGTTTAAAAGGGCTCCGTTCCATTTTCGTAACTTTCAAAGACCACTGTGGACAGACATGAAGGATAATCGAATGACGTGGGATCCCACCCTTCTCATGAAATCCTCCACAAGTCAGATCCAGTTCAGTGCCAGTCAGCAAACGTTCCTTGAAGCGAGTACCAGCTCCGACGGTCAGTGTCGGGTACGAGCGTTTAAGGATCAACGTTTATTGCTCAGACAATCGTACGGTGCTTCTGAGTCCGAATCGGATAACGATGAAGATGACGACGATGACTATGGAACGATGAAGAGTATTACTTATAAGGCTCGACCTGCTCTTCCTTTTCAACCTCGACTCATGATTGCAAATAAACCACACTACGCGTCAGAAGATGAAGAAGTCAGTATTAGAGCGCCCTCAGAAGCGGATACAGAAGAATATAATCCTAGGGACAGTGGAGTTACTATTGAGGAGCTACCAGTCACACCGGAGCACAAAAAATGCTACAAAGGGAAATTAATTTTCTTTTACGTGAGCATGGTTTATTTACTCGAGATTGACAGTGACAGGTCCTATACGTAAAGTAATAAAATGCAATCATTGTATGACTATTTTCAGGCGATATTATGAAAGACTTTGCGCCATTTCTCAAAATGTATTCTGAATACGTACAAAATTTCGACAACTCCATTAACCTAATTAACTTGTACAGAGAAAAAAATGTCAGGTTTATGAATATTATCAATGAAATACAGGTAAGTTATAGCAAGCATTATTGATGCACACAATTACTATCTATTAATTATAATCTACTTAATCTCCCTATATAACTTTGCTCCCTGATTGTATTTATAGAAAAAGGAAGAATGTGGCAATCTTCCTATTCAACATCACCTGATTGGCCCCATTCAAAGAATTCCCAGATATAGACTGTTACTTGAGGCGTACTTGAGGCGACTTCCAGAGGATTCTGATGATAGACCAGATACCGAAAGTATGTCTCCCTAGCTCATTACTTGTCCCAAATTAAGCGTTTCATTAAATGTTTTCTTGTTGTGAAACAGGCATATTCAGTAATTATTTTATCTTTTAAATGTATAGAGGCGCTAGAAATTGTATCCAAGGCTGCTGAGCATGCCAACGAGGCTATGAGACGCATCGCCAGTTTTAAGAAACTACTGGAAGTCCAGGAGAATGTGAAAGGCGTGGTTGACCTGGTCAGTCCTACACGAACACTTGTGAGAGAAGGCAAAATATCGAAAATTTCTGCACGCACCGGTGATCATCAAGAGCGCTACGTATTCCTGGTAGGATTTAAGAACCTGGAAGCATGAATAGTATCAAGTATATATTTTACTGTCATTTAGCTAATTGTTGCTACTTTGGTTTTTAGTTTAGCGACGTTATACTACTGTGTTCTGTACGACCTATGGCAAACCGTATGATATCAAATGCCCCTTATCAGCTCAGAGCAAGATTGGACGTGTCTTCGGTCGCAGTTGCTGAGGGAGATGACCTCGAAGTTGTCAACACGTTTTATGTTGAGGATAGTCATAAGAAAATTGAGCTGTACACAGAAACTGCTCAGGAAAAGGAGGACTGGATGACTGCAATTCATAATGCAAAGGAGGAGCTGATAGAACGAAAGTCTTCTCTTCGCCTGGGCTCCATAAGTCCCACTGAGGATGAACTTGGATTGAAGGAACCCACCAAATTGAAAAGTGACTCCGTGTCTAAGTGCATGGAATGCTATACGTCCTTTTCGTTGCTCAAACGAAAACACAATTGTCATGCTTGTGGAAGTGTGGTCTGTGCCAAATGTTCGGAGAGCAAGTTGCCGTTACAATACCGTGGAGGAAAAGCTAGTCGTGTATGCAAACGCTGTAAAACTGTACTTTTGGAGAAGCTTTCCATGTCAAAGAAAGGCCACGAGTCGGAGCAGACAACACCAGACGACTCTGTGGAAAGACTTAGAGGCGTTCTTGATGTAAGCGCCAATCTACCCGCCGTTCTAAGTGGTTATCTTAGTCTTCGACTGAGAGGACGCAAGGAATGGACAAACAGATGGTTCGCCCTGAGAACTGACTTTGTACTTTATTGCTACGAAAAAGATGCAGATGATCGGGTACAAATACTTAAATACTCAAAATGAAATTTATAACAGTAACCATTTGTTATTAGGAATTTGGCTTAGTATTGCTTTCTTGATGCTTCCAGGCAATGACTGCTACCCCAATCCCGGGCATGTCCATTCATCTCATTGAAGACCTCCATAAAACAGATGTACCTAATGTTGCGTCCAGCGAGAAAGATCGTGTGTTCCGCATTGCTCACAGTCATGGACGGAAATCCTTTGTGTTCCTTGCCCAAAACCGAACAGACGCCATCAACTGGGTTCGTCATTTGAAACAGGCAGGAAAAGCGGAGTTGGTTGACTGTCCCCCAAACAATAACAACTCACCCGAGAAAACAAAAGCCACTTCCGTAAATTTCAAAAATAATGTCCCCATCATCAACAATCAACCATGACATATCACAAGTGTAGATTAAGACAGAAAGTATTTAAAATCGAAGGACACCACCAACACTTACTAACAACCACCAACTTTAACAAGTTCAAAAGATTCAAAATGTTTATGCATATTACCATGTGTTAAATTCTATCTGCCCGGCATGCGAACGATACCCAACTTGTTAGACTTTGGAACTGGGAAAAATCCTTTCATGGTTAATTACAGTCCCACCTTCATATCCTCTTAAGTTGTTACAGTTAATTCTCGATTTAAGTAAAACTAGATAAATTCTTTAAAGCAATCTCAACTCTAGAATTCCTAAAAAAATTGAAAATGACTATTTGGGAAAACGAAACCTTGTGCCAGTTAGATTATTAAAATTAAGCAACAGGATGATTTGGTAGGTATGTAAAAATGAGGTAAAAGTCAGCTATGTGTCGTTTTATCATTAACTTCATTCTTATCAGTACATCAACTACAACTGTAATTATTATTATTATTATTACCTAGTTATGCATTTAAGCAATGTTATGTTAAATGTTATGTATTTTTAAAAATACTTACTTACGTATACACAATATTTCCACAATACAAAGTGCTTGAACAATCGCTTTCAAATAAGATAAATAATTGTTGTTGGTTTTGCAAAGATAGATACGGTTGCCATATAGCAATAATAATATTTTGTACGAAAGGAACCTACCAATAAGGTCGGTAAACTATTTAGTACAATTTAGAAGAAAAAAAATTTTCCTACTGCTATCGTACGTTTTAATTAGCAGGCAGAAACAATCCTTACATAGCCTTTTGTCAGTTTTGGTGCATTGTGATCTGTGTTCTCAGTTGTTATACATATGCATATATTGTATAAATATATATGCATTCGTTTCATTTTTTAAAGCACATATACATAAATACATATTATGTTTGCCGCATAAAGGCTTACGTCCATTTTGTATTGTGCCTGCTTTAAATTTTTCTTGTAAATTTAAAAACTCCATGTAACAAATTAATTATTGATTCGCAAACCTATTATACGTAAGTACATACGATACTATACCTAAATCGCTGCAGAGCTGTATAGGTAGATACTAAAGTTACTACAAGCATAAATATACCAGACATAATTAAGAAACCGTGCTAAATTTGTTACTTTTCCAACGCAAATAAAAATAGAAAGCATAATATGAGTAATAGTTGCTATTTAATTATTACCTATATGGCTTTATATAACGTATTATATATGAAACTTAGTCAGTTCTTCAGATATTTGATGGAAACGTACAACTTCCAGTAATAGTGTAGATATATAGGTTTTAGAGAAGTGTATTTATGTTACTTGAATATAGAAAGTAAAAAACTCTTTTTTGGCTTTTGCCATTTTGTTCCTTCGTTTTGATGATAAATATTTAAATAAATACAAAATAGTTGCTGTTATAAATTGCCATACCGATTTTTCAATAAAATGAAAAGCAAAATTCCATTTATAAATGTGGGTTCAGAAAGTCTTTATCAAATTATTTTATCATCGTCATAATAATCATATATATGTGGTACGTAGCATCATCGTAAAACGACAACGAAATACATATAAGATTTGCTCATGTCAGTTTTAAGCATATTTTTGGCGTACTACACAGCATAATGTTATTGTGTCGAGCCCATATTGATGCAATATGTAACAGCAAACTGTTGGGGACGCATAATATTACACTAATGATAATAAGAATAACTTTTATTTATACTTATAGTACATACTTATTAAAATTTAACTGTTTCAGACGGACATTATTAATCTCTATTTTTATGGAGCATTGTACATTAAAAATCTTAGCGGTGAAAACTAACAAATTACACTGCAAAAATCAATTCAAGACGAGGAAGACGACGTTTCGTGGGAAGACGGTTGTTTGGGTGAGTTGGCTAGAGTTCCTGTAAAATGTTTATATTCTGAAACGGTTGTGACTGGAGTAGACCCAACAGCAGCGTTGGAAACTTGTTGTTGCTGCGAATGATGCTGATCTTTTCTCGCTGCTCCTGTGCTGTTTGTGTTGCTGGAGGCATTAGTGTTTGAGGAGGACCGACCTCTTTCTATACTCTCGACAATTTTCATTAATGAATTGAGACTGGTCTGTTTTGGCGCACCATTTTCATCCGTTTCTGCATTGAAAAAAATAAGATAACACATTAGGTTACTTGACATTTGAATCCATGGGTTTTTTAGCAATCTGTTTTATTATGCTGGCAATTTAAATGCGTAGTTGCTCAATGCACATACGAGATTTTTCAAAAATATGTGTGTGATGTGATATGATGACCCGAGTTGTATCGGAGGATGATAATATGTAGATTTATTTGTTCTCCTAAAAGCCTTCTGCTGTAATTTACGCAGTTTTATGTGAAATCCGAGTACTTTTCATGATGATGTTATGAGAAGCATATAAAAGAAAAAACGAGTACAGAAATGACATGGAATATTTCAGAAGACATGCTACATTAATATGTTCGGCATGAATGGCAAGCTGTTGGAAACACAGAAAAATGTTTGCTCTCCCACCTCGTTTGAAACTGTTTCTGCAGTGCACACATTTTATTGGGATGATTAGTGGAGCATTGCAATTGAACGGGTGAGATATTTCACCGGAAAGAAAACAGCACCTGATTCTGTACTCGGAGTTACATCAACTTTATCGTTACAAAACCCACGTTTCTTATAATCTGCCTGAGAGTATGTGCAAAATTATTATTTTTAATCCGAAAATACGGTAAAATGTAGTCATGGTAATGGAATAAATCAATGACACTTTTGGACTTGTGTATGTCTAGTTAATTCTCAACCACAACTCGGTGCATATTGTAATGAGACTAGGTAAATTGTAGAAATTTGGAAACAAATTATTTTTTCAAATGAGAATTTCATTGTCACTTAGGTATTACCCAGCAGCAGCACCTATGTACAGAAAATATGCATGTACATAGGTAATAGGTAATAATAATAATGTCCTGATAATAATATGCGCAACGTTGGTGTTCTCCTTAATTTTACCTCTTCTTGCAAAGTTGCAACCAAGGAATTTTAAATGAAGGCAGCGTGGGTGGGTATATACATTTTATTAGCTACTTTTCTTGAACAAGACACATTCACGGTTTTCTATGCACAACAGTACTCCATTTCCCCTTGAAAGAAGACACGACACGCACAAGACAAGACACTTCCATTCCAATGCCATAAAACGAATTTACCCCTGCCTCTTCCCCTTTCCAAAATCTCAATCTGGCTACTTTAAAGTGAGTCCAAAACGAATTAAAATGACAAACGGTGGAACACACCATAACACGAAAAGCACATCCTTCCTGTCACCGTTATAAATACACAAGAATAGGACTTCTCTCTCTCTCTGTGTGTATGCAATGTGCATTATTATAACAATGTCCTGCTATGAATACTTTCTTTACTCATTTCCACCTATACCTTACCACCAAGTATCAATTTTTATCATACTTACACTATTCTACACAAAAATATATTCTAGTTTCATGCAACTTACGTTACATGGTAAAGAGTCAGTGGAACCATGCGTTACTTTAGAAAAAAAACTATTTATGCAGAATTAGTTCTCGAGAAAACGTCAAAGCCAAGAAATACTTTGCTGAAAAGTTGTGGAGTCACACCAAACTTAGAAGTATGTACTTATCTGTCTGTATTTTACCTACAAGCAATTCTATTTTCAGTAGTAGTAATGCATTTTTCTACAAGTAAATTGGAATATGAATGTATGTTGTATGCCATTATACTAACAATATATAGTATTTTCCTGACTCATTTCACTGAGTTTACCGTTGTCGGTTTAGGTTTCATTGTTTTTTTTCTTTCTTACAGCTTAATGTTAAAATGCAGTCACCATTTGATCACGGCTAGAGTTCAGGTGACATTTCAAACCGTAATGATTTTCAACTTTATTTTTTATCCTGTAGCATTTTAATCAGTGATACGAGAACGATGAGGATATCAGATTATATAAAGTTGCTAGTCTCCACCACCACCACCGTAACATTTGTTTACTATTTTTTGTTTTCATAATAAGACTACCAGCATATTAGCATGCAGATGCTTTTACAACAAGAGCAATGAAGATTAATTACTGAAGGCTTGGATGAAACATTTACAATTACAATTGGCAGATAGGCTGGAAGAGAGCACTGCGTTATTATTAAGATTATTTGTTTTGTTCACCTCCCAATGATTACATTAGTAATCAGGAGAGCATGAAATTGTTGAGCATGCCAAATTAGAGAAATAAGTGAGTGGATTCGTTTTTCAAAGAATGTCATCTTATTGTTCTTCTCCCCGCCTTGTATACTCCTTTCAAATGCAGAGCAAATGAGGATGATGTTCGCCAGTCCCAATGACTTTGTGTGTGTCTGTTGTCAAACGGGAATACCATTCTGCAAATTCTCGACATTCCACCGCAACCAAAGTGTAGTGTGTATAAACTGACATTTCTTTTCATTTATAATCTTAACGGAATCTGAGCTGTTGCTTGTACGGTAACAACTCCAGTAATTTTTTAACAAATGTACAAGTATGTAGTTCGAAGTTTTTTTTTTTTCGTACTGAATATCAGCAGACAAATACTCATTTTTTCCTCCTCAGACGTGGAATAATTATAATCGGTTTTGTTTGTTGTCTCTGTAGAATGTCATGGTATGCACAATAATGTAACGTGAATGAATGAATAAACATTTGCATGCCGACATTTTGACGACGATATACCTCCACAGTAACAATCTATTATCCATGCAAACAATGACAAAATGCAACCCACCTGTCTCAACCGGCATGCTGAGTTCTTAATTCTTTTTTTGGATGCTGTCGCTCGACAAGAGGCGCTGTCAGGCTTCTTTCACTCATTCAAACAAGTTCTAAGAAATGCTGGGGAAATGTGAGACATTGGAAAATGAAAAGGAAAATTGGCAGATTGATAATGCAAAAGTGGGTCTGAAAGAGCAGGAGAAAAGTAGAGATGGGTTGAGATAGAAAACTGCATGATGTAAAACTAGATATGCACACAAATCTAAAAAAAAATAATAATTCTGTCGAGCTCGTGTATTAAAGTGCCATAATAATAGCATGGGTGACTGGCTTTATGTCCAATGGAGTTGTCAATAACGACCCTGTATTCTGCTGTAATGAGAAGAGCGAGTAAACTCTTGTCTCGTATTTCATGAGTCATTCGTTTTTTTTCCTTTCGCCGTCATTATCATCATCATCTCATCTGCCTCTCAGTGTGACTGCCTGCGTGCGGTATGTTTCATATAGGAGGGCCCAGTGAAAAAAACTAAAGGAAGAATAATGCACAGAGATATAGATGAGATGCAAGAAAGTTGAAGAAAAACAAAGTGGAGGGCAATCATGCTGTAGTTATGGTAAACGGCAAGGCTTTTTTATGGTTTTATAAGATCTGCTTTTTCATCTCATTCAGTTTATCCTTTTAACAGTTTTTCTCTAAATTTGGGCATCGTTCATAGATTCGTATAGTCAACTCGAAAGATTTATTTACGATTTACATATAATAATAGTAGACGAAACGAGTTCTTTCATCTACGATACATAATATGCTGTTTGAATTACTGTAAATGGAAAAATTCAAACTTTTGTATAAAAAAAGTTCTGTTTTTGGTTTTCATGGAAACATGATACGTGAAGGGTCTCAAGTACGTCGACTCAAAACAAGTAGCATTTTCCTATGTACATGATTGTAATCCTAATACATCAGCAATAAACCAATTTCAAATGTAGCCCACTCAATTGGTTACATTTCGGCTTGAAATCTATACATGTATACTCTGTTATATACCTATAACCGTTACAGCGCTTTTGTGTACAGAAATGATGGTTTTGAAAAATAGGTGTTGAGACCTTAGAGTCCCTCTTGTTTTTCGACCATTTTATTCAAAACTCTTTTTGTTTTGCTGCTGTTGAGTAATGTTGTTATGAAGTTGTAAAACAAATGAAGATGGATTGTTTGAGTTTCATATTTTGGTTAGGTGATAGATGGATTACATGGGAAAATTGGTATGATAATGGAATGAATGGGAAGCATGTTTAACGAAAATGACTACATGTGAAAATTCTTATTGTAAATTCTTTATTTAAATATTTTACTTACCATTGGACATTGAATTGAAGGAGGAATTTTGAGAGGAAAGATGAGAGA
This sequence comes from Sinhomidia bicolor, assembly GCA_027743785.1. Lineage (NCBI taxonomy): Eukaryota > Metazoa > Arthropoda > Collembola > Entomobryomorpha > Entomobryidae > Sinhomidia > Sinhomidia bicolor. Next base: position 10,647 of record JAHZMT010001840.1, on the reverse strand, counting down.
GTCGCTCTTGGAAGTAAGGTGATGATGAATCCTGCAAGATTGAAACAATAAACATAAATACATGACATTTTGGATATCAAAATATGCGGAAATTTAGACAGTTTGATGAAATTCATACTAGATTTTGATACCGACACAGCAGATTTTACTACACGTTGGCATCTTATTTGTCATTTCTACCACTTAAAATCGGAATGATACTTGTAATAATATACAATGTAACACTTCTTTCAAAAAAGTATTTTGTTTTTAGCCAGTATAATGACAAAAAATATTTGTTCGACCCCTAAAAACCGTACTGCAAACTATTATTGCTAAACCAGATATATACATGGAAAAGTAGTGCAATCTATTCACTAAATAAACTCCCACATGTAAACTTCCCCACACGCACTTCTTCTTCGTCTTCGCACAGTAGTATAGCCGAGAGATTGAGTGAGCAAACGAAGCTCATTTTTAAACGAAAACAGCAGCCTGTTTCTTGAATTTGACAAGGAAAAAGTATCCAAAATTCCGAGAGTCATTCAAGAAGAACAGCACCACTTATAAATGATCCATGCCTCATATTTCACAGCTTTTTACAGTAAGAAAAATAGGACAAACTAGAGCCGTTTAACTACTATCACAACAACTCAAGCCTTGCCTGTGAATGTATGCAATGCCAACATGGATACGCGGATAAACAAACACATCTTCTTTTGCATTTATTATTACAGAAACAGTGTCGGAATGCGTTCAGGGAGTCTCTTGTGAAAAATTTGGAAATTCAAATGGATTAATCATTTGGTCAGAAACCCTTGAGAAAGAGAGAGAGAGAGAAACAAACTGGTAAATTGTGCTACTTAAAATTTCAAATGTTTAATGTCAACATTATGAAAAAAAATTCTTTTTAAATTTAAAAACTTCAAAGAAACTCCCACGAATCATTAAAGAAGAAAAAGAAAAATCACAACTTTGTGAGCAATATTTTCCCGAGAATTGGAAAGGCAAAAAACTGTACATCAAAGGCTAATTACTAACACAATTTTTATCCCCATTCCTGTTTACTAAATTGCATTAAAACGGTGGATTAAATACGCAACACACAGAAGCAGCATCTTCAAGGATAGTCAGATATTAAACAAGTCAAAGTTACTGCTTGACAAAATATCTTTTTTTTCAAAATAATCACGTACATACGTTGATTAACATCACGTTGTAAGCATCACGGAAAACTCGGAAAGCCATCAAATAAATCCCATAAAATGCTTTTATATATACATTCATACGTAATCAAAGCATCTGTCCACTCACAAAGGGTTTAACCTCTGTCATTTCGTTTCTCTAATTACTAATACTAATTACCCTTCAAAAAACCATTTAAAAGCAATGTTTTGCACATATGCGTGTACGTGTATATCAAGCAAAGCATATTTCACATCATCATCTTTAACCTTTCAAAGTAACATTGTAAGGAAAGTCTTATGGGAAGTACTGAGAACGTGAACAACTTGGTTTAGTTTTTCTGAATATGTCCGTACGTGTCAGTCAGTAAGTCTTTCGTTCGCAATCATCAGTTTTCATTTAGGTAATTTACACCCTCGCCTTACCTCTTCTTCTCTTCATCGTCTCTGCTTCTCACTTCTCTCTTCTTTCAAGTAGATAAATAATTTGTTGTGAAGTGAGAGCTGAATTAGCATGCCATGGGTGTTACAAAAGCGTTAACAGGGATTAAAAGGGAGAGAGGGGTGAAGATTACAATTTAGAATATCAACAACAAAAACAGAAATACATACACACTTAAATACTTACGTCTTTTTCTCCTCATACTTTTACACTTTTCTATGTTACTTTTATCTGTAACAATCCTAATAACAACACGTAAACAAGCAAATTCGGTTCGGTGCTTGAAAACTCTTCAGTTTCATTTTTTTTAGAAAAAAGGGGATGCTCAAATAATGCCACTTAAAATTTACTCAAATCTGTGTACACTTGCTTCGTTGTGTACCTATATTTTTTATTGATTGTTCCCTAGTTTTTATATGCTAAAAAACTTTGACAAATGCATCTGTTCTTTTTTACAGGCTACATAATATCCCTTTTTACAAGTCTTTGTGTCTGTCTTCTTGTCTTGTCTTCCTCCTTACTTTTTTACTACTTGAGCATTATAAGAATTTCATTCAGTTTTCCCTGAAAACACTGTTTTAACCAATAACGCTTAAAAAGAAAAAGTCGCACCGTATTTTTAAAAAAAAAACTTGGTTGCCTATATAGCTAATCCCTTCAGACTTGTTCTTTTCTGTTTTTCTCTTGTGAATTTTGACTTTTCAAGCCAGTCAAAGTCAAAAGTAACCTGAGCGATTTTCACTCTAATGCTATGTACTTACTTAGGTTTCATGTGCTTAAAGAGAGAGAGAGTGTGTGTGTGAGTGAAGAAGACGAAGAAAACTTTTTTTTTGTGAAGTGTTGTGGTGGCACAACTTAATAATATTGAATATTGCAGTAAATAGCAGGGATGGATTGTAGAAGTAAGTAAATCCAGATTCCATTTCCATCCTCTCTGTCGACCTTTCTCGTCGTTGTCGTCGTCATGAACAAATTTTTGTTTTGACTTTTACATCCGACTATTTTATTCCATGTTTTCCCCACAATATTTACTTGAACAAAAATTCATACAGCAACCTCAGAAACAGTCTTTTAGTCCAAATTGACTCACATAAAATCCGTTTGGTTTGCTTCCGAGGTTATAAAAAATAGCAGCTTGATTTCTTTGAATATATTTTATCTATGAATAATTTCGTTCAAATAAATATAGCACAAGAAACTCCTGGACGAACAATGCTACAAATATTAATATTCCTTAACTTGTTCAAAATAAGGTTTTTAATTTCTTTTCATTCTCACAGACCTATGCAGCTTTTGAGAAGAATGATGATAACCTTCAAAAATATTTACTTTTAAAGGGAGACCAACATAACCGTGTACAGAAAACTAGCAAATTATTGACTTTTTTAATGGTTTCCCCTTTTCTAAATAAAGTATCCATTATTTGTTTGTGCTCTTGAGTGTTTTTAAAGTCACCAATAAAAGCCACAAATTTTGCGCCTAGAAAGTGTCCCAGATGACATCGCACATGACCGTATAATTTTCATGTCATCCAGAATACAACATGCCATATAAACTGAACGAAAAAATACAGACATCTGACATGTGTGATGTTATATTTTATGTGTTTGTAAAATGTGTTTACAATTTTTACTATTTAGCTTTTCCACGTAGTATGTATGTATTTTCCAAGTTTTTAAATGAGAGAATGCATGCACTCGGTACACGGACAGAAAGTGCCCTTTGGGAATGATTGAAACAAATCACCAGGATGTCGTTCCCAAATCGATCCAGCCAGCCCACATGACACCAACTTGAACATCATATCATCATCACATAACATATACACGCTCTCACACTCACACCGACCGAACTACCAAACAACGGCAAGCACAAAACAACAGTCATCATCATTAACATATTTACTGCTTGACTTGCTTCGTATTCATAAAACCATTCATAAAAACATATTGTTTAGTAGTGGTGGTGGCGGTGGCAAAAGGCAAGTCAATTTAGCTCCAGCAAAGTTTTACTCCTCCTTATCCATTTTCTTCCAACAATTGCTCATTGATACGGTGATACGGATACCCACATACTGATCATCATGCATGACTGATATTCAACCGTGTAGACAAACATAAACAGAAAAAAACCTCTCAGGATTCTCTCACGTATTTCATATTACATTGCTGCGCTATTTGCGCATCTTGGGTATATGCCCATGCATGTACACTTTATATATATTTGCCCGTTTCAACTAAGGAAAAAAACGTATGAAAAGCTAACAAAGATATTATAAAGGACTCATTCATTTCATAATGTACCTAATAATAGTAATAATAATAACAATAATAATGGAGTAGTAAACCAAAACCATGTCTCTTTTAAAAGCTCACTTTTATGACACCCGTGTGGCCACTTTTCACATTAAGAAACTTTTACGGGGCACACACACACACCACCACCACCACCATCACACTCGTGTCTGCTCATAAAAAAGGAACCCTTTTAAACTTTAAACCAATAAATATTATAAATATTACCTAATGTATTTATTTTTGCATCGTCTTCTTGTGGACAGAAGGACACAAAAAGAAGCGGAAAGAGAAGAAGGTCAATAAAAATGAATTTGTCATCGCTACATGGTCATCAACAACAGCAGCCCAGTCATGTGTGTAGTAGTAGTATGCGTAATTCAATACAACTCTGTTTCACAATGCTGTAGACTTTAAAGAAGCTATTTTTGCCCCTGCACAAAATTGCAAAAAAACGAATAGGTAAGCTTGTTCTGCTTTTTTCCTTCTCTTTCTCAAAGTTCAAAGTAATGAGGGAACACGCTAATTAAAACATTGACACAAATGTATCTTTGATGGCATTTGCAGGGACATGCATGTGAATGAAGAATGTCGATACATGTGGCAAATGTGGGTAGTAGTAGAATTTGTAAAAATTTATCTCACAGTATTATCATTATTGCCACTCATAAAACATTGTAATATCGCCAGTAGTCTCAGCACAATAATTACAATTTTTGGATATTTATAGCACTCTGCTTTTGTACCAACAACCAAAGAGAGAAGGAGTACTGAGGATGAGAAGAACGAAGAGCACGAGGAACACACCGACCTTTTTAATGAGCTCCTTTGCTTCACTTCAGAGAGAAAGAAAGAGAGAGAGAGCTAACTTTTTCATAACGCCTTTATTCAACGGCTCCTCTCTCTCTCTCTCTTACTCTATTCATTTTTTTACTTCCTTGGCATGGCACACCGCGGCATACATGTGCATTCTACCGAATACGCGGTCTGGTAGTGAACAAAAATATTAGTAGATTCATAATATCCTTTTTAATAATAATTATAAATACATGCATGGGCATATGCCTATACGCAGAAGGAAACGTAAAACCGTAATAATGTAATTCAGCGTAGTAGTTGTGACTAGTGACAAAGTTGTCATATCTTTTCTTTCAAGAATTTGTAGCAGATAGCTTATCATACCATTCATGAAACCACTGCTACTAGATTAAACAACTTGGTTGGACTTGTACATACCTATGAAACATCGTAAATTATAAAATATTACTAGTTTATCAAAAATAATAATAACTTCAAAGAGATTTTTTGCGTGGCGCACCGAAACGAACCGATTTTAGGTATGTTTCCATGCCTACTTACTTACACACACACACACACTACCACGGTTTTATGAATTCAGTTATGCTGCTGTCCGTATTACGTGTGTGCATCTGCTGGTTTCTCCAACCTTATACTAGTTTTTTTTCGCAGATATCATTAAAGTATGAAAATTGAATACGATTTAAGATCACCACTGTCACCATCAAAATATCTTGGTTGTTTTTGTAAGAAGACAAAGATACATGAAACATCATAATAATATTATGTGTACTTGCTCAAGTGGCACATTTGAATAAATAAAATGTATAAACATCATGTACGTGGTGGTAATCACGGTATCACTGTAACCAGTGTAACCTAATCCTTGACAAAGTGGCAAATGGCAAAAGGTGCGCGCAACTTGCCAAAAATATTGCATATTATTATTATTATTGTGTGTACTAGCAAAACAAGCAGTACAAACACAACTTTGTGTTATAATAAAAAAATGTACAAGCGATAACTAAAGAAGTATTCATCTAGCAAAAAATATACATGTACTATTCTCGGGCGTTCAAAAACATCCATAATAAATGAATGATAATCACAGGTTGCTGTGTTTTCTTTGCCATTTGTTTACTATGGTGCACATTCTGATAGAGAAAATGCTTACATTATTTATATCACATTCCGATTCACCTACCCAAAATAATAAATAAAAAATCATCCCTTTCTTCTTCGTCGTAGTGTGTTTTTATGAACATTTTGAATAAGCACAGCACACACGTACATCTTTTTTTCTCAACTGTGTAATATTTCGTTTGCAATTGCAACTTGAAATGTGTGTATAATCGCATGTACTATTATGATGTATATAACACACAAACATGTATATTTTTTGAGGTGATGTTAATAAAGGAAGAGGGAGGGAGAAAATATGCTTTCAAGTATAAAACGCTTCCTCCTCATCATCATTTCTTCTACAGTTGGATTTTTTTTCTTGGTTCATTTTGACGTTGATAAAAATATTTTGGACTTGATCCACAACATGATCACCATCAGGAACGTAAAAAAGGTCGCGAAATACGCCACAAAAAGTTGTTTAATACCCCACTAAAGAATAAAAAAAATGTCTATCGCATCTTGAGGGAAGGGAAGGAAAAAAAGTATGAATGTGTAGTAACGACAAGAAGAAAAAACAGAGAAATCCCTTTTCTCTTTAATACTTTCATGATGATGATCATCATTATCAGTATGTATGATCGTAAATATAATATTTTCTTCAGATGAATAAACTACTCCACTAAGAGGAAGGTCTTGTGTGTGTTTCTCTCTCTCTTCGTCTTCATTTCTTCTTTCGATGAATAAAAAGATACATTGCGTTCGGTCGGTCGGGTGAAATTTTTATTTCTTCTCTGTGGAGTAGTTTCTTTTTTCTTCTTTGGAATAGTCATGAAAGGACTCGTTGTCTTCCAGGTATTTACATGATTATGATCACATGCACTACACAGTACCGCTTCACTATTTTTATTTTGTCATTGGCGTCGTTGATGTCAACATACTAATGTGTGTACTTGGCGATATTGTCTGCCTTTTACATCGTTGTTGTTGCCTTTAAAAAATATATATGCATAGATACTTAAAAATATATTTTATTAAAGAAAATATACTGATTGTAGTTTATTACAGGTTTTTTTAAAAATTCAAAACTTAATTTCTTGATGGAAAATACGTGTATTAGTTATATTTATTAGTGTTGTGTATATATAACATATATAATAATATATTTGGTAAATTGGTGTTTTTGTGTGTGCTGAAGAAATTGTAGTGTAAATTACCATCGGTGTTAGTTTACAAGTAAAAATAACTGATCCAAATGACGCTACCGCAATTCATTATTTATGATGCTCGTCATCAAGATGATGACGAAGAAGGAGGATTTGAAATGACACCGGTACACGAGTTTGCTGTTTACTACTACTACTACTATTACTACAAAAAGATGCGATATTTATTTGGAAATGCTCTGTAGCAGAGTGTGGTAGTGTGTGTTGTAGAGAGGAAGAATTTTTACTCATCCATCTAATACGAATGTTTTTATGAAAAGAAAAATTACAGATATTTATTTGTGTGAAAGCAAGTTTACTCATGAAAAAGAGAGGAGACGAAGAACAAGAAGAAGGAAGGAGGTTGAAGAAGACGAAGAAGTTTACCACCACCACCACCACTTCCAAAGCAAAAGCAGCAGAACAACAGCAGCGACAATAAATGGATGGAATGATGATGACGATGAAGATGATATACATGAATTGCATAGCATAACGTGCGATCCGATACGGCTGTTTCATCCGAAACATGCCACAATCTAATATGTGCATATACTGTAAAAAAATAGTATACCTACACATATACTTCAACTATTACTGCTATCCTCTCGGAAAAGAGAAAAAAGCCGACATTTATAAAGATAAGTAAACGCACAAAAAGTAAATGCGGGGATGAGATGTGAGATGGGAATGGAAGCTCTGATATTTAAGCTCTCTCTCTCTCTGTCTGTCTTGTTACATTTTTACACACTTTAAAATTTAGGGGGATCTTCGATGGTCGTCGTTCATATCATTTTGTGCCGTTACCAGTTCATGTTTGTGTAGATTGAACGTTATTATGAATATTAAAATTATTATTAGTAATTTTTTTGCATAATACCCAACTTTAGATAGTGAGTTTGGTAGAAAAAAATTGCCAGCATCATTACCATGCCGTTTATTATACGCTTAACAGAAATATTTCTGTTGATGAACAAGAGAAGAAAAGGGTAATATGATGTAGCTGCCAAACAGAAAATAGAAATGATAAGCATAAGGGATAAATCAAATGAATCTATGTAGTGATAGGAATGCTTCATTTACTACACTTTGCAATTGAATTATTATGAATGTAGTGGCACTAGCAGAGGGTATATATATACATACATACCTTTATAAATAAATTACTTTTTTTGAGAGTGAGACAGCACAAGTACATGTTGTACGATAACATGTTCATAGTAATGTAGGCAAAAAGGTGGTAGACGTAGTAGTAGCAATACTACTACACGCGTAAAAAAGTGTTCTGTCAGGGTTTTAGTTTTGAAGTAAATTCCGTGAAAGGTTGTAACTTTTTTTCAATCTAGTAATAGGTGTAGTATATATAGTGAGGATGAACATGTATTCAAATAAATCAAATGATTGTCAAAAAAGTAGCTTACAAGCAAAGGTGTGTTGGAGCCATTAACCGTGTTCAAAATGGAATTGGCTGGATCCCGCAAATATTCCCGGTGTAGATGGTGCACAGCAGAGGACGACGAACAGTTTCCAACGCCCCCAAAAATGGATGAGGTCGATGTTGAATTGGATGATGATGATGATGCTGATGTTGACCCATGAAGCATAACTTCCAGTTGCTCTATGTACTCGATAGCACTTCGCAAAATTTCCACTTTGGGAAGTCGTTGTTCTGGATTGGAGCATGTTCGTTGTTTTAACTTTTCAAAGGCTTCGTTCACCTTTAGAAATAAAAGAATTGAACATTTTATGCACGAAAATAAATGGAGAAAAAACATAAAAAAGCAAACATGAGAAAACATCAGCGTCGCCTCTAACCAACTGTAAATCGTCATGTTGTTTCTTTGTTTGTCAATAAGGAATATTCAAGGAAGCCCATTTGAGGTTGAGAAGTAAGAGAGAGAAAGGAAAAATAGACTGTTTTACGTTACAGTTACGATGTTTATTGAACATGCAAAATGAAGAGAACAACAGATAATAGAGAGAAAAACTATAAAAATACATATGTTATAGTTGAGTGGTCTAGAATAGTTTTTTGCATTCTTTCTACACATTTAAAATAAAGTCCTTTCTTCTTCCTCCTCTCGTTCGTCCGCCCTGAAGACATTTATATTTTTTTTTACCTTTTTACAATTGACGCTATTAATGGTGTCGGTCGCGCTGTCGTTCACATAAAAAAGACATTATGCTAGCCAAAAGTGTAAAATTTAAGCAGAATTCCCATGGAATAAAGGAGAAAATGAAGACATTTACCTTGACATAACAGCCCACCATTAAAAGCACAATAACGTTACACGCATTATTGCCTCTTTCTAAGTTCCACTACTGTAGCGAGGATAAACGTCTGTATGTGCAAATGACTACCTTTTTCTGTTTAAATGGCTTTACTCACACATAAAGAATAAGTATTAATTAAAACTTTACAATACAGTAAATTTCAAAATGTGTTGGGGCGGATGTTAGTAATAACGACAGATGTAAAAGAAATTTAAAAACATTCATATATCATCAACTTTTTGCTTAACGGGAGTATAACAATATGACCGTTTTACGTATTTGTAATAATACCTAATTAAGTGAGCTACAATTAGAAAAGACAAATATTTATAACAAACTTTAACATCAGCCTACTAGTCCACATTTTTATTTAACATACTCAACAGGTTACATTGACTATACGACCATTTTTGAGTTTCATCAGAAAATGAGAGAAAGCAAAACAAGGCGTATATTATGCAATATCTTACAATAAGTTTGCAAAAAAAGAGATGCTCAATTCTCACAGGTAATATATTTTGAGGCATTATACGAGTCGGCACTTTTTGTAGGAATAGTATTGCATCACACTCCGTACATTCCTCCATTTGCTCGTTCTCTCCACACTCAACTATCAAACTATCAACAGATCAATCCTCCAAATCTGTCACAACACTTTAAATCCTCCGCTGCTTCATAAAGATATACGACATCCCTAATCCAGCTTGATCTGACGATCTGATTTTTTGTTTGTAATGGAATTCCTCGGAAGCCAAGAAAATAGGGAGATGCAACCTGACAGAGAATCTATATCAGACCGTACCGTTTCGACGTACAATGTACAACACACATGGTACAATTAGTTAACATGACAACAAGATTACGCCTTTCTTTACAGATTTTTTCTTCTTCTTTCTACCCCGTTTACAATTTTACAACTTGGAGTGTATGTATTCCACTACGACGTCACGTCAAATATATATGCAGCCAATTTGTTTTCAGTGAAGAGAAATAATGTTGTAAAATAAGCGGAAATATTACACGTACATAAATTCACAAACAAGTAGTGTCAATAAAGTACTCGCTTAACTTTTCTTACAGAGCCAAAAATGCGCTGTCCAAATTTACAATTTATTTACACATTTCTTTCTTATCCATTTAATCATTCTCTGACCGAGCATTAATGAAAAAAACTAAACGGCAAAAGGAACAATAAAAATATATATTTACCTGAAAATGTTAAAATTATTTTATAAAAAAGGTTATTAAGGTTACACACTACACAGTGTTTCTATTTTCGAACAACATTTTCGACCCTTTATTCTGATTCCGATCAATTAGCTTACAGCAATGATTGATGAACGATTACT
>JAHZMT010001839.1:0-16960 GCA_027743785.1 Sinhomidia bicolor | reverse complement strand
GGTTCAGTGCTGGGTAGTAAACGCACGTGTAGTAGTCACATTCATCATTGCCTGCAGGATCACATCCGTAAGCTCCATTTTTGGTGCAAGCTGGTATAACGCCGTGGATTTCTTTTACGCATTCTACCAAGAGGATCATGGCCTATACAACAGAGTAAAAGTATTACAGAAAATTGACCAGTCAATAGTTGTTAAATTTAAAGGTATGGTTATTTCCGAAAATGTTCAAATTTACTCACCAATACTGCCGCTACTGAAGCTTTCATTTTTTCTGAAGATTCCTTTTAAACTTGAAAAAAGGAACGAGGATTTTCTATTCGCAAGATGGTTTTAAAAATGAAGCAAATAAAATAATATCCAAGATTTTATATACAGGCTCAAACCAATGGTCGAATCGAATACCGGATATCACAAAATTAAATAGATTTGAAATAATTTGATTTTATCATGTTAAAAAATTGTAAATCAAATCCATATCTTTTAATCATTGCCCCAAAAATAATGTGACAAATATTCATTTAAATTCATAGATATATAGTTCCTGCTTACTGACCAACAGCATATAACAGTTTATAACGTTGTCTTTCCATGAAAATGGACAATCGACAAATCAAATTTGAGGTTAATAGAGTATTGAATCTTATCATGCTTTATTTCTAAATAAAGGATCAGAACTACGTCATTCAAACCAAAGGATTGTATTTACATAACAAAAGCGAATATTCAAAAAACGTCCAGAAAATGGGTTACGCTAATCACTTTTTAGAAATTCTAAATTGATACGTTTATTGTTTGTTGGTATGACCAATATAGAGTTAATGCATGCATCCAGGTAATTTTGCAGCAACAACATCATGAATGATTAAAGAACGCCATTACCACGGAAGATAGGCCTAGTATGTAGTATTTGCATGGTGGTTGGTTACATAGGTAACAAAATGCAACGTTGGTTGGATTGAAGTAGAGAGTTAGGGTATTACTGTGGCAATGCTAAGCTTTGCTCAATTATGTCATGCTGTTCACATTTAGAATCTCTGTCTAATGGGAATCGAAAATAATATTCGACCCAGTACATAATAAATTGGCGTTTTTTTTATTGACGCGTGCAAAGTTGGTACATTGGTAACATGATACGTCCGTTGAAACAGATTGTTTATTAAGTCGGTGGTTTAAATCGTATTAAAAAAATTCTGGGGCAAAGAGCACCCTCCCTAGACCAAGAAAACTATTAGAAAACTTACAGCTCTTCATTTCAATCTCTGAAATTACAGCAGCCGAAAAAAAACAAATCTTTTTATAAATCAAACAAAGTTGATCAAACTTAGTATGAATGAGCACGTGAAATTATTTGGATGAAGATTTTGGTATGTAGCATGACTACCACTACTACCAGTGAAAAGATTAATAATGAATGATCCCGTTTAAATGTCAAAAGTTATGCTACATACCAGACCATAATCGTCATAAAATTAATTTCACATGCTAATTAGTACTGAATTTGATCAACTTTGTTTGGTTTATATTGCAAAAAGATTTGTTACTATTTTTCGGCTGCTTGTGATTTCGGAGTTTGAAATGAATTGTAAGTTTTCATAGTTTAAGGAGGGAGGTCTTCGTCCCAGAATTATTTTTTTGTCGATTTTAACCAATGATTTACAATAAAGCAGTCTGTTTCAATGGAAGCAATGTTATCAATGTACCAACTTTGAACGGGTTAATACAACGCTTAATCATAATTGAACCTAAGCAAGAGTTTTTAACATGGAAACAAACTTTAATTAAGAGAACGCTTGAGACGGCCTTTTCCAGAGTTCTCAAGATTGAAGTTGTCATTTAAAATACCAATGGGTGGTGTATGTACTCATTGCTAACACGCAGTTTAAAAGTCAAAATCGCTGTATGAAAAGCTAGGAAACTAGATTTTGTTTAGTGAAATGGTAATAAGTAAATTACTCATTTGTATTTGTAAACTTTGTTTCATTAGCATTTAATTACAATCCACTTAATTTCATCGATAACATAATCTCCTTATGAACTTTTAATAGTTTTAATTTGATAATTTTGAATTGCAAAATTAATTATGAAAGTTAGAATTTCAGACAAAATGTTTTAGTAAAATAACCACTATATGTATGTATGTATACAGATAAATCATCGACTTACTGACTCGCAAGATCTATCTTCTATCATTTAGCGAGTTCAGTCTTTAGCGGCAGTTAGTTATGCTACCGGAGCCGGACACAGGGACTCCTTAGCGGGATCGCTTGCATCACACTTCTTTATAGTGTCATTCCATACACCTTTGACGCAGCAGCCTTTCTGAACCAGCCAGCGGTTCAGTGATGCATAATAAACGCACGTGTAGTAGTCACATTCGTCTGTGTCTACAGTACATGCATAGGCTCCATTTTTGGTGCAAGGTGTAGGTGGAAAATCAGCAGCATTGATTTGTTCAACGCACACTATCAACAGGACCACAGCCTAGCAAAGCACATTTATCAGAAATTTACTAAGAAATGAAAACACCAGATTTTGAAAAATATTAATTTGGAAAATTTTACTCACCAAAGCAGACAATACAAAACCCTTCATTGTATTTCTTGTCAGTTATTAGAACAGTACTGAAATAAGGACACGGATCTTCTTGAAGTATAGATGCTTTAGTAATGAAGCAAATCGAAAAAGTTCAGGGTTTTATATGCAAGTTTAGTCTTAAAGATAACCGGATATTACACAATTATCGAGTAAAAGAGGATTTAGGGATTTTATAGTTTTAAATTTTATGCCATGAAAATAATTTCCGTATTTTACGATAAATTCTCATGAAATTACTACGACTATAATTCAAAGAAATTTACCGAAATCCTACTGATACTGAACTTTACTATCCTGTAATATATTGTACTAATTTATTAATTTACTAATTACTAAATTAATATTGCTCACTTTCGACAAGTATTTATCATGCCGCCGCTTTTAATTGGTAATCGTAATATACTTTGAATATTGCTTTATTTGTATTTGGTCAATAAAGTAATAATATGCTATGAATTTATAATATTGAATTTATAACAGAATTAATTCGTATATTTTTATTTCCTCCCAATTTGCTATATGTGACTTTAGAGTATTCGTGTGACTGTAATCATTCATAAAAGGATTACCGTAATTCTCATTGTCAGTAATTGGCTTGTATTTGTGAAGATACTAAAGTTTCATTAACATTGAAGTTGAGTCAAGTAATAACGGATTAAAAGGAAACGGTCAATGTTGCAACTTACCCCAATGCATCTGAACCGATTAGAGTGATTGTTAGTCGTTTTATTCATAAACCTTCAAAGAGGTCTCATAATGAGAATAACTAGCATAGGTACGTCCATAAAAAGGCTTTTTCCATTTTATATACATATAACATTGCTTCATGAGTAATTTTTTGAAACTGAGGAAGCGTAAATATAGGCTAGAACATATTTTTGAGAGTTTTTAGCTTATGTAAAAGTATGATGAAAGGTAAAAACGAATATGTAAAATTATGACAAACATGATAAAAAATTTTATTTTTGGAAATCTTCTTTGTGGAAATTTTAACAAAACAAATTTTAATTTTTAGAAATTTTGTTTACAGTGAAATGGTAATAATTATTTTCTACTTTTATCAGAATTTCAAAAGTTTATGCTATATCATAATAACAAATATAGCCGATGCTGATAGATAACATATCATTATACTTATATGCCTATGCCAAAAACTTGGACCATGATAAATTGTGCATATTTGTAAACTCCGTCATTTACTCAGAAAAATATTAACATTTAATCATTAAATCGGTGTACAGTCTGTATTGTATCGACCAGTCTTATCAGCAGAAAAAAACCTTTTGTTTTATCTGATTACTACTGCTCAATTTGACGGACACGTCATACAAGTGACCAGTTGGCGTATACCACACATCAGTCCAGTCCTCTACTAAAATGCAGGAGATTTGTGCAGATTTATATACCTTATGAATGCTGACTGACTGCTGACGAGTTTGCAGTATACAATGACGATAAGCTTGATTACATGTACACGTATGACAAAGCTAGCATATCTACGTTGATAACATTTTTTTAGCCTTTCATCAAAGATAACAGACTGGCAGATTGACATTTTTCAAAAGCATTACGGGCTGCGTTTGTTACTGTTTTGTTATGGATTTAATATTAAAACATTAGTAAAACAATACATGACTCATATTTCATTACCATCCAAGTTGTAATATTATGAGCTAGAAACTTTTTTATTAAGCAGACATGTTTGTATTTAATAAAATTGTGTTCACAATGTGTAAGTTATAAACAGTTAAACATTTTGAAATTCAAATTTTTCCAAAAATGGTCCGTGATCGCTATAAAGAACTCCTCCAACAGGTTAAAAACTAAAGCAGAATTATTAAAATTTAATAGTATTCGTAACTATTTAAAAAATAAGTTAAAAGTATAAACTAAAGTAATTCTACATCGCTCAGAGAAAAACTGGAGACAACGATGACTCTGGCAAGGATACCATTGCCGCTACACATTCATTTGATGGTGGCTACATAGGACCAGCGGCGATCCAAGGAAATGATGTGATTATTGAAATGGGATCGATTGATAGTGACATTGGCAGATTCTTGAAGCAAGTTGGTAGTAAATGATAAACTTCACATTTAAATGTTTAAATGTTTGAATAGTTCAACGTATTTTTGTGGCATTCAAGGTGGATAGTCTTAAGGAAAGGGTCATTTCGCTTAAAGGAGATGTTGAGAAAATCAAATATTTGCAAGGAAGCTTGCTAGACTCCCTTACTAGAGACGAGGGTAAGCTAGAACTTTACTGCAATGTTTGTAATGTTATATTTAAAATTTGTATTAAAAATATTTAATTTCTTAGCAAAGGAGGTAGAGCTTGATCGACTTATGACATCAGTGAAAGCTGAATCGAAGGATTTAATGGGAAAACTTAAAGGTAAAATATTATTACGTTAAATACAAAACAATAATTTTCTTTGCACGTTCTTAGTAATAATTTTTCCCATTTTATAGAAATGGAAAAAGCCAATTTAGCGACATTAGAACGGATGGAGGCTAGCGAAATAACTTTAACTAGAATTCAAAAAGTTCAGCATGGATCACTTTTGAAAAGTTTTAGTGAGCTTCTTGATTACTATCAAGAGATTCAAATTGACTACCAAGACAAATGCAAGGCTCGAGTGAGGACAATGCTGGCCATTAGAAACGGCAATGTGGAAAGTGAGGATCAGTTGAATTTGGATGATGACGAGTTTCTAGAAAATGGGAATATTTCCGTTTTTACTGATTCGGTAAAAACGAGTCGATCAAGTGGTATTATTATTATTTAAGTTTATTTTACTTGTGCTTAATTTAATTAATTTTCTGATGGGTGCAGTATCAAGAGAGAACCGAAGAGGCAAGGCAGGAACTCGCCCTTGCAGACGCAAGACTTAATGACCTCCGAAAAATTGAAACAGCTTTACAAGACCTCCACGACCTATTTATTGAAATGTCGCGTTTAGTAGTGCTTCAAGGAGAGACAATTGACAGTATAGAGAAGAACGTAAACGAAGCAAAGGAGTTTGTTAGCGAGGCGGACAGTCAACTAGCAAATGCCATAAAATTGCAGAGTAGTGCAAGAAAAGTGAGTAATAAAGCATTTTTAATTAAGACATGCAGTACTACTACTTTTTCTTTTCTTGTAGATCTTTATAAAAACTTATAAAAAATTTTGCTTTATTTTACAGAAAAAAATTATCATAATCATCGTTATCTTCATTATATTGATAGTGTTGGGCATTATTATATATGTTTCCATTCCGAAAGGTAGTTAAATAATGTTGGGCAATTTTATGTGCGAGTGCGAAGCATTCTTTATATTTTATTGAAAAAATCGGTTACTATATTTTTTGCGCGAGTATTTTATACAACGATTAAAAACGAACTTAATTCATGTGTACTGAATTTGTACATTTACGTATATGAGTTTAACATGTGTTATCTTCAACTCCGTCTCCGTCTTCATTTTCTGCCGCCGCTTCGCCTCGATTTTCTAGAAATGGATGCGCTCGTTCAGGTACACCTGGCAGAACAGCATTATCCACATTGGCCACAAGTCCAACAGCAAAAGGGGGACCTTCTGGCTCTTGCCTGGCTAGCTGATAGCGCGCCTCTTCGTCGTCCTCCTCTTCAGATTCCTCTTCTTCTTCCTCCTCCTCCTCAGAATCATCCTCTTGCCTTTGCTGCAGCACTCGTCCTTCATAAATCATATCTAAAAATCTTGAAAAGTCATCCCTTATGACTTTCACCCGAGTTTGGCTACTACCATTTTCCTGTTGTTCTCTAAGTCTTCCCCTGGCCAGTCTCACCGCTCCATTGACCACGTATACTATATCCTCTATGGTGAAATTGTTTCTGGTTGAATGGATCAGAGTATCCATCAAACTAAACGGGGTTAACGTTACATCTTCGTTTTCTAGCATTTTCCAAATGATCTCTTCTCGATCTTGAGCGTCTGGAAGGGGAATGTGATACTTGTAGTCGGCTTTGCCTACCACATCCTTATCACACATTGACTCGTTCGACGTGGTGAGAACTAGAAGCACTTTGCCTGCCACTGCTGAATTCAAGTGTGCCATTAACACTCGTTTGACGGCATCTGCATCTTGTGAACTTCTAGTTCTAGCTTCAGCATTATCAAGGTTTAAAAAAAGAGAAATTCCCTCAAATCTGTGAATGGTTATCACCGTAAACTCGTGATACTTTGCTTGTTCAAGTACTCGCGTGAGACAATCGAGGGTATCCGTTTGAAACTCCCATTCCCGATACTTTACATCTCGGTTTTTGTAGTGTACGTCCCCACGTTTGTTGCTTCTGCCACGACGAAGCTCATTGACTAAAGCAGAGCATATAGAACGATGACCTTGACCTTTTTTTCCGGAGATGATGATCATTTTTGGAGCCGGTGGAGTGTCAGGAGGACCTATCCCATAGCGGAGAAAATTCAGTGGTCGTATGACTTGTTCGTCGAGATCTTCTATAATTGGAGTGACTCCGAGCAGAGAGTAAACAGTGTGACTTACTTGACGTTCCATATTTGATATTGTAAATGGACGTGGGTAAATATTCGATTTAGTTTGAGTTCACTTTTCATTTTTAAATCCTCATATTGCAGTTAATTAAAAAGTACACTTTCCGGAATGAAAATAAAATAAAAAAAATAATTTTGCTCGTATTTCTTGGTAACAACGGTATCATCATATAGTTTATTCGGATTTATTATCATCACAAGTTTTTTTTTTTTTTTTTTTTTTACAAGTCACAAGTTTACAATTTTAAAATGTTAATTTATGATTAATTTAATCGTAATTTTTTGATTTTTTTCCTTTTCCATGGTCCAGTTTTTGTGATAAATAATTTCAGTCTTCCCATTTATTCCTGTGTTTACGTGCATAGTATTGCTATTATGCAATGTTTTTCTGACAAATAAATCGCATTACTTGTCGGCAATCTCCGTACGTAAAATAGGTTGCTGCCGGAAAGCAACCCGGTACTCCGGTTCCTGGTGGACGGTTGCAAAGACGACTAGCAGATAGACAATTATACCTAGCGTAAGTTGGAGATGATCCCGCTCCAGCTGGCCAAGGCGTTTTGATATTAGCAGCAAACTGTGTTATCGGTTCTCCTGTGTTAGCCCAATGTGCTGGAATTCTTCCAATGCGGTCCAAAGCAGATGTCCACGCAGAATCACTGCGGTTGCCTTGCGTTGAGTTGAAGTACGCATCGAGCAGCGCTACTTCCTCGGTAGTTTCGATTGCCGCAAGTTGCATTTGAAAACGGTGCGGACACCCAATAACAAGACTGTCCATGAAATCATTTTGCTTTAAAAACAAAAAAAATTCAATAAGTACCCACCTTCATTTTATATTTTTATTAAACAAAGTACTGCTGTTTTCTTACAATTTCAGGGGTTGTAATATAAAGTTCCTTGTTGTTTGTGGCACCTAGATATACCAGACCCTCGGGAACATTTTTATTTTGATTGGTGGAAAAAGTTGGAGAGCCCATGCAAATTGTTGCAAGGCAGGCAATGACGGTCCATTGGAAGAGTTCCATTTCGACTTGTTGAATTTATTTACTTGAATATTTTTTACTCTTGTCGTTTCAACCGGTGGTTTTTACCTGTTAACTGTTATTACTGATGCAGGGAATGGGGCCTGGAACTGTATTTATATGAACGGAACATGCATGTCTTAGTATTGAATCCGATAACAATATATACCTCTAGGTAATAACAAGTCATACTGCGTAAGCCAATTAATCCATGTCAATCAAATCAATAGTTAGCATCTCTAGTTTGCGTCATATGTGATGCAGTGCAAAGTGCAACGCGTAACCTTGTTTTCTTCCTGACAAGAGCAACAGTACAGTAGATGAAGATCATGTTAAACTGTGATAAATGATTTACTTGCGTATATGTCTTTTCCGTTAAACAGACGTTTCTGATGATCTTGAAATGGTTAAAATTTTGATAAAGTTTATTATTTTTGACAGCTTTGAACTCAGAAAATGCTTAATAATTGATGCAATGATGTCAATGAATGGCGAAATTTAAAATAAATATTTATCTTTTACGCATCCACAAAAGTACGCAAACTGCAGTTGATTGACAAGCTTTTGTATAGGTAAATTGAGATAACAGCTTAACCAAACCATCATGCCATTTAGGTACTACGAATGGATGATAGTTTCAAAGAATGAATGTTCACAATGCAGATGTATTAAAAATCAAAATGAACCTTTTATTTTTCGATAATTACAAATAAGGTTAAATGTTATTTTTTGAAAATAGCAAGATAATTTTGAATGTACATTATTAAAAACTGACACCAACTTTTTTTTTATTTACCAACTCCAAGAAGGATTAAAACTAGGATGGGAAACCCAAGCTGGATGTCTCTGATGAAGATGGTACGTATAAGTGGGTCCACTCTGCCAAACATAACTTTCCGTATGGGGAACTTGAACTGCCATTGGCGCAGCTGCTACAGGAATGGCCCTAACAGGTGCCGGAGCAAATCCCCAGCTGGGTTGCGCAACTACGGTAGCAGGTGCGACGGGTTGTGTGAAAACTCTTGTTGCTGGCACCGCGGGTGCAGCTACAACGGCTGGCGCTGCAGGTGCCACACCTTGACCAAAAGGGGAAAAGAATTGTCGCTTCTGCCGATTTGTTTGCCTGGGTGCATAATAATAAGGGTCACGGTAGGAATAAGCGGATACGATTGTAAGCACGCAGAACAACGCTAACAAAATGGCCGTGCGTACTGCCTGTTTTACAAGAAATATTTAAAATGATTAGTTATCAAGATGTATGATTCGTTGAAAAACTTATTTTTGTTTTTGCTTTAAACGTTTCTTACAAACTGTTTCATTTTGCTGTGGTAAGATTAGATTCGTGTGATATCAATTTAATGTTGTTTATGGTATCCCTCTCTTGATAATAAATAACCTTTAGTAAACTGGTTGATTTATCAGCAATAAATTACAAAGAACTGCAAAAGTGCGCCATATGCGTGCTTCAAAGAGTCATAGCAAAATGTTGAAGTAATTAAAACTTTAGCTGGTATTTATAAGCAACTGTATATAATTATTTGTGTGCTATATTGTGTTGTTTAAATAAAAGAAGGGGAATGGAGAAACTTTGAAAAGCAGCAATGTTTGTAGGATAGTTTCGCTTTTGTACGCATTTATACTCCCATGTACTCCACATATAGAATTAGTAGAGATGGCACCAACTGGCAACATCTCTGATTGACGCACGTTTTAACTGGACGTGCCGTACTGTTATATATTGAAAGAGGCGCAATAACTCCAGTGTAAACAAATAAAAAACCAAGAAAAGACATCCGTGAATGAATTAAATAACGATAAAAACATGAATGAATATGAAAAGTATTTATTATGCACTAATGACCATTGATAAATAAAACACCTAGAATCATTCAGCATATATTGTTGTTTTTATGGCCTTTCATAGATCATAAAATTTTTACAAGATTTTAATCCGCATTATTGTACCACCTACATGTATTTATAATTGCTTCTTTAAATAGAATAACTGAAGTATTAAGGTTTGAGTACATGGCAGTTATGAAAGTTTAGAATGAATGCTTAAAAGCTCATGTTTGACTATACGTGGAAATGTTAGCACGACTTGTGCATTATCTTCTCTGCATTGTTGCTAGATTTAATTATTGCATAGTAGTAGAAGACTGATTAAATATGGCGATTGGCAGTACGCAATTTTCAGACTACTGCATATACATGCATAATAAGTAACCATATTAGATGCTTGTGGGTATCAATGCATATCAGCACAAGCATAATAAATTGAACGTTTTGCAATAATAGTAAAAAAAACCTACCACAATATAATATATTGCAATGTAAGTTCATATAGGAAGCAAATTGAATATTATTTTCTTAACGAAACTTTTCATGAACTGAACACCTATCCTGCCTGAAGTACTCTGTAAACCGCCAAAAAGGTGTTAGGTGTGATGGGTGGAACTGCTCCAGTGAGCGTGGAAAAATTATTCGAGAATTGGATAAATTATCAGCGAGTTAAGCAAAACAGCATAAACCAGAAAAAAAGTCTTCTGATATTATAGCTATAACATAATATGCAGCACATGTTTAATGTTGGTTATGACGTTTTATACCTTGTAAAAATTTAAGATATTATCTTTTAGCCTGGCTACTGCTGCATTTTTAAAAATGAAACCAATTAATTTAGAGAGATGATGAGAGTTCTTTTTTTCGAGCAAGCTCAAACTGCGTCTGGGTTATAGTCCGGCCTTCACAAAGGCCGTGTTAGTCAGTCAGAAATAGGCATGAATTTGCAATACAAATCATGACCACCCAATTATAAAATGCATGTTTATGTTTGCAAAAAATATCATCCCAGATTAAATGATGAGCAATTATGTAATATCCTGTACTCAATGATACAGGTTATTTAGGTATTATATTAAATAGCACGTGGGCGAATTAGAAATGCTACAATTTCACGTAAAACCAGAAATTGTTGTCAATAGCAATATCAGGTTTTATAGTTCTTGTTTTGAATTACAAGTTGTTTTTCAAACAGTCATGTAGTAATGTAAATTAGTTTTAAATTGCATCATATATACAACTTTTACCAACAAAGAAAGATTTGAAAAAATGATATTTCCTAGCTGCTTTGTCTTGTGATGCTTTCCTTTGAAGTTTATTATTCGCATCAATTGCCTTGAATATTTTTAAGTAAAAATATTTAGATTTTTGCGACGAATTATAACCAATTTTATTTCCTATGAAGATTTTCTAGATAATTATAACAAGTAGATTAAATTTGTATGGGTTCTTGAAGTATCTTGAAACGGTCTTTGTTGTCTCTGCGTTTTTATAGAGACTATGCTGCGGATGTTTGTGTAAGCATTACAGGTCAAAGAGTTCTAGAATCACTAATGTAACGAATTTTCTAGAAACGTATAACCAAAGGGTAGGAAATGTAATAGAAGCTCATATAGTTAGTTGGTGAAGGCGGAAAGTTGTGAGAAAATTAAGCCTGCATTATGCGTCTCACAATGCCCCATCGACTTGTAATGTTTTAGAAAACATGGCTTTTTTGGCAGCTTTGTGAATAATTTTTGTGGGTGAGCTATTATCTTCTCATTTAAAATGTTAATATTTTTCATTTTTATATAAATATGCATGACTTTATACAAAACTGAAAAAGGAATTTAACATGCTTTATTAATTTTGTGGCAAGCGATGTAAATTAAAGTGAATAATGAAATTTTAATACCTATAAATAAAGTGTGTATATTTTTATTAAATGTGTGCAATTTCAAAACAGGAAAACACTGAAAAGTTATTAGACTGCTTATAATTCGTTCCAGGTCCAGGAGTACCTTTTGATTTGTAGTATATAAAGGTTCTTCTTTAGTTAGAAGTCATTTGCTATTAATTATGTACATCTACAAACTCAACTAAATAAGTTTAAAGCTAGAGTAATAAATTTGTGTTTCAAATTATGGCATCCATGCACTCCGCTTCAATTATTGAAAACGCTACAATAAGTTTAAACTAGTTTATTAACGTTTCCATCCCATTTCTAATTTCAATAAACATAAAAGTTTGCAAAAAGTAAATGATAATTTTACACTCATGTGATAAGAGTTTATTATTTCATCAAAGTTTATCATCTTTTCATTATTTATGCTTGTGGTAATTTGGTTCGATATGTGCTCAGTAAGCAATTTAAGTAAGTATACCAATGCCAATAAGCCGAGCAAGCAAACAATTGCAGGTAAAAAGTGAAGCCAGATTTCTTTACACCGTCTTTGTTTTGAAACAGTCGTACCGTAAATTTTAAAATTATTGTTTTATCATGAATCTGTTATTAACGTTATAAAGTTATTTCAAAAATGCAGAATAATATTTTCCACTTACGAACTTTTCCATGATATGTAACATTGGCTACCAATTAATGAAAATCTCTTATGACGGATATTCGAAAATGATAGTGCTTAGTTGACCCACAACAGAAAACCTAATTTTCAAAAGCGTTTTTGAGATATTGCTAATGGCCAGTGTGAATCAGCAAGGGGCTCGCTCCGCAAGCTTTAACATTATTACTTATTTTAAAAGATGCATGCTCAAACAAATAACAATATTTAGTTAATTTCTACAATTTATAATCAAAATGTTACAATAATAACTCGACACAAATAAATTTGTTTGTGAAAAACCGATTTATTGACAAGTAAAAATTAAAACCATTCTAATATTCCAAAATCAACAAAAAATACATATATTTTGACTTAAACTAATATACGTGCGTTTTATAATGAAAAATTAATTGAACGAATAATAAAAAACTAATTGAAACGTAGGAATTTCATTTTTATAATGAATACCGAGTGCAAACGTTCGTCAACTCAAAATTAATACCTTTCATTAGCTACGCTATACTAACCAGGTGCCCCCAAATGTTGAGGGTGCGTATGGGTACATGTAGTATGGGTATCTATACTGGTAGGGCCACTGTTGAACACCGAAAGCAGGAGTAGGGATGCCCACAGGCTCAGTGTGTACTACAGTAGTTCTTGCTGCTGGAACTGCAATAGTTTGAGGGGCAACTGGGACTGCAAAAGTTTGAGGGGCAACTGGAACTGCAAAAGTTTGAGGGGCAACTGGAACAGTGGCGATGCCAGGAGACGCTAAAATTGCTTGTCGGCTTTGGCGAGTCTCTGCTTCTTTCAGCTCCCCATGAATGGGTGATGAGTCGATTGTTGCAAAGTTGATGAGAAGGAAAACGGCAAATATCTAGATATTTTGTGAAAGAGAAAAAAAAAAGAATATACCCAAAAAGCAAAACCGATAAAAATAAAAGAGCTAAATTTCTTACAAAAGGCGTCATTTTGTACTCCCAGTACTTGTAGTCAGTACTTATGCCTTGTCAACGAGAATAAAGGTGTGATTAGTATTTAGACAATTTTCTTTATGAAAAGAATTTCTTGTAGGTCTTTATTTATATAACCTTTGGTAATTGCAACTGGAAGCTTACAAAATGTTGAAAAAAAGGAATGTCCAAGTTGGTCAAGTCTTTGTCGCTTGTGAAACCTACAATAGTCTCATCCATCATCCAATATATCTAGCTATAGCTTATATATGAATACTCATAAAACTGCGCGTGGCACGACCTGACCTGATAGTGACGTGCGCGCGGTACACATGTACAAGTCGCGCTAGATAAGTAGTAGTAGTGGTGGCGTGGTGGTGTCCCAGTTCCAGTGCATGAGGTACAACAAAATGCAAGTACCTATATATCATTTAAATGCTATAGTATGCAAAAGGTAAAGTTGAACTATATAAGTATTATTTATTATGTAGCTGATCTTTTTTCTTCTTTTACCTTATCTATCATGTACATTACTTTAATCAGCTCTACTAACATTTGAAAGTCAGTTTGTCTGTCTGTTGTTGGGACATATAAAAACGCAGAGTCAAAACTCTGGCATGAGAGAAATTACAAAAATATGAAGCACATATCTAATGTTTTTCCAAATGAAGTGTTCAAAGTAGGGGACAAGTGACAATTGTTCGGGATTCGTATCTATCCCTCAATAGTTTTTCAATTTTTGTATCCTTCCCAGACAATTTTAAACTTGAGTTGGTGAAAGCAAATGTGCTTTTACTTACAATTAGTATAACATGGTCAAATGTCGTAATAAACACGTCATGCTATTCAGTTCAGTTGTCTGTAAGACGAAAGCTCTAAAATATCATTTTCAGCGGATGGTAGTATTTTTTGCCGTAATGCTACATATTTATAGCTGCTTTACACAATGGGTTTATTAATGTTTATTGTTAAATATGCACTGCTTTATTGCTTATATATAGTAAAATAATACCATGTAAGCTTTGATTAAAATTATTACTTGTCTACATCAGATAAATTTTTGGAAAAAGTAGAGAATTACAACAACCTACGGCATTGTAAACCATTCGGTCAAAAAGAGGATATAATTACAGGTTTTCATTTTGAAGCGGGTTTGGTGCTCGGTAGGTAGAGATACAAAAATATCTAAATTTTTGTTGCGAATAAGGTGTTTTTTGTTTAATTGACACTACAACGGCAATGATAACTAGCATTATTTACATAAGTTTTTCAAGCACTTTCGAAGTATTGAAGTATTAGAATAGTATAATATACAATATTATCCTACTAGAGTATTACTGGAAAGTATTTTAGCAAAAGTTGCACAATTTATTTATTTTCTTTTTTCGTCTGGTGTGTAAACAAAATAAATACCTAGTTGTAAACTATAATTATACCGACAATGTAGTTTTTACACCTTTTTAAAATAATGACTGGGCTTCAACTCTTCTACCCGATTACTAGTTTTATATAATTTAGTTACAAATCATGTATATTATCCTGCCATTTACCAAAATTGTGCACGAGGGGCGTGACAAAAAATGCGGTTTTTAAAAATGTATTGAACTTTTGAGAGGCAGTAGATTTTGCTTACAGTAATATCTTATTATAGTCGTAATGAACAAAAAATAAACTAGGAAACATAAAAAACTAGGGTAATAAACAACACAACAATAATAATTCGTAGTTTCGAGGTTAGTACGCGTTTATATCAAAATTCTATTTCTGTCATAATCCATAATATTCAGTAGCAATAAAATTGCACAATACGTGATTTATCTTTTTTAACATTTTAAGAAAAAAATAAAATTTCACGAAATATAATATAAACGAAACAAGGTGTAATTAGTACGTAGGTGCGGGTACTCAGCTTTAATAATGGTAAAATAAGTTTAAAGAATTTGGCAAAATTTATTTCTTTCCTGCATTGATAAAGCTTATTATTATAAAATGTGCATATTTTGGCTCTAGTCATGGTGGTCATGATAATCATAAGTCGGCACAATAAAGACTCAACATAAAGATCAAAAGCATATTTTATTCTTGTTAATTTTCACTCCAGTACTTATATGCATTAATTGATAAACAGCAGAGAAATTAAGTACAGGGCAGCATATTATGTACTTCTAAATTCACGCATGGTTCACTTTACTTGGAGATTGCGAAAATGTTTTTTGCGAATAAGTTATTAGTTATTATGGCGTTGGTGCATCACTTTTGTAAAATTGCAAGCTCCAGTGCACATCCCACGCCATGGCATACCAACTGCAACTGACTTGAGCTCTCTTCTTACCACAAATTCTTTACGACATCATCATCATTATCGTATTATACACTCCATTTGTACAGCGCTTCCTGTCCAGTCTTAAAATAATGCCTAGTCTTGTGATATTTTTGTAGTAATGGAACTATAATTACACTACGAACTACTGAACACAGAACATATTATGTTCTGTTGGTGTTCTAGTCTGTTAACTTGCATCAAGCAACTTCATCTGATTTCTGTATAACTGTGCATCATGTTTTCAGGAATTTTGTACATACAATTCATACAAACATTTTAAATGTTTTTGTACGGAAAATACGTAATAATGAAATTTTTTTATAAAAACACCACAGAGACTCAGCAAAGATTAATCTCCTGGATATATTTCGGATGTTACTACTCTCATCTTCTGTACTCGTAGTTCCCATCCCATTATAAAATCNACGTAATAATGAAATTTTTTTATAAAAACACCACAGAGACTCAGCAAAGATTAATCTCCTGGATATATTTCGGATGTTACTACTCTCATCTTCTGTACTCGTAGTTCCCATCCCATTATAAAATCGCCAATAATGCCTACCTTTTTACGTCATAAGTAAGCATGTCATAGATCTTACCATCCGGCCGGCTTGCCTTTTCTTACGGTGAATGCTTTTATCACTATTTATATCTTTCACTGTCGTTCTGCTCGTGTAACAACAGTACCTTGTTTTAAGGTTAAATACCACACTGGAAAACCGCAAGATAACCTTCTATAAGTATCACCATCATTCATTCTAAAAATTCCAATTCTTACAAATATACACCTGGTAAACTTGTTTTTTGGGAATACTTTCAATTTCCCAAAAAAATAAAATTTGACAATGACGGCATTCGAAAGTTGCACTGGGTACTATAAAAAGCAGGGAGTAACAGCACTCCACAAGCCAGAATCTCGATAGAATTCATTCATACCGTTTGATCTTTTAAAGTATATTTGCTACAGAATCATATAAGTTTTAAAAAATTTAATCCTGATCTCTCGCAAGAAAATTCAAAAGTTCCTTTACATTACAAACATGAAGGTAACTGAAATAAACCGTTTTCTCCCTTTCATTAATTTTGCATTAAAAATATAGCAAGAGATTGAATTAAGTCATTATTGTTTAATTCCTCTAGACTGCACCAATC
>JAHZMT010001838.1:0-42148 GCA_027743785.1 Sinhomidia bicolor | reverse complement strand
TTACGTAGTGTATTTTTTATGGCTTCCTTACAAGTACGCTTGTTCTTCACCAGAACATTCAATTTTTTTGAGCGTATGCGTAAAATAATGCGCAATACTTGCTGGTTATTATGCTTCAAATTTGAAGTCGTTATGTTATACCGTGTTGAAATGACACAGTCAAAAATATGAAACTTTGAAGTAAACAGCCTTCGTATTTATAGTAAGAGGTTGGAGGCCTTTGGCTTATATATTTTATAGAATATTCGACATAGTACGTACGCTTTAGACCATTGAAAATTAGACATAAAGGCGAAGACAGATATGCAAATGCAGATGTACATCAACTCCGTAAGTCTAAGGAAGGACACCAATTCGATCATTTATTGCCTTGGGGTGAACCTCTGACAGGGATTTGTAACATTTGTCATTGTGATTGTATAAGCACACAAGGTAAAAAGGATAGAATGCACATATTGTATGCATATACACAGCATCTTTGCAGTTTATCAAATTCACGCGCTAGAACTACTTTATTGGCTCAATTTTAACCTTTTTTCCTAGTATTTCTCGTTTTCCAAAAAAACAACTTTTTTATCAAATCAAATCATAGAGGATTGTGAACACTCAACTGTTATTCAATGTTGCTTAAAGCTAATATTTATTTTTATGCAATCTTGCTCTAAAGTTGCAATAATTGCGAATAATATGCACATTTCAGCTCAGTATCTCTTTTTTTCTGCAGCAAATATAGAAAGGTAAAGAAGAGTGAGGAACATGCTAATCCTTTCATTTTTTAACCCCAATTCAATACATACATATGTGGGTTTTTCAATTTCCTATGCTTTTTGCTACTTCTCCTCCTCCCAACCCTCTTCTTCCCTTTCCCCTTCTCCTCCTTCATCTTTTTACAGCAGGATTGCCGCAGCTTTCGTTTAGAATTTGTCTTTGACTACCCGAATTTCGATTTTCACCTGATGCTTCACACTTTTTTTCTCACACACGACGACTCTAGCATATGAACAAGTATGCTAAATAAATAGCACACCCGGAAGATAAATCTTGTTTCCACTAGAAATATTATTTCTCTCGTGACTCAAAGAATGGCTTATGGATTTTCTCACTATAACATATAATTCCACCTAACAGGAAGGGCTTCCGACCCACAGAGAGAGAGAGAGAGAAAGGGAGAAAGAAAGAGGTCTTCCCAAACACACAGACACACACACTTACATATACATCTGCACATGCACCTACATATATTTATAAAAGGATTACTTGCAGGTGAGAGTGGCACTAGTGCAAGGATTTTAGATTTTTTATTTTTATTTTCAAAAAAAGACATTACATTTTCCTCTTTTTCCTCTTCCTTCAAAAGAAACTTCAACCTGGCTAAAATGTAATTCCATTGTTATTTATTAGTCTATAAAATATTATTCCATACTCGTTGCCAATATTAATACATGTATATATATACATATATATATATCATTATGTCACACTACTACTACTTCAATAATATAAGGATTTTGAATAGCAAACACTTTCACTTTTCACACACAAGCCATGCAAAAAAACTGCTTCATCTCTGAACAAATCAGTAGCAGCAGTGGTGGTAGTACTAGTATAGTACGTGGAAGCAGCAGTAGTGGTTTCCAATAATCTTTTCTTGTTGTTTGTGAAATGAACGATGAGAATACAACTCTACGTGCCAGTTTCTCGTTGCATTATGTGTGCTCTCTGGATTGATGATCATCTTTTGTGCATTGTATAACAATAAAAAAGATGGATATCTGTGAGCCCACTACTGTGTGTAGACAACTCTCCACCAGCTTACTCGAGTATGCATGGCGTCTCTCTCATTTTAATCAGTTTCTTTTCTCAGCGTTGATACTCTTCTTCCTCTCTCTCCCTGGCATCATTGCAATCTTCTTCTTCATCATCATCATTATCCTCAGCGTTCTCTGTAGTTGTGCTAGTCCATATATTTGTTGTTGCTATTTTGCGACAGCAGCAGCAGCAGCAGCAGCTGCTCTGATGCTGTTCAACGGAAATCATGATGATGATGATGATGATGATCGTCTTTGTCATCGTCACTCTCATCATCATCACCACCACCATCTGATCATTCAGTTCAATTGTACAACTTGAATAATAAGCAAATAGCAAGGTCTATTGTTAGTCAGTCTATTCTGACCGATTCTATGAAACTGTCTACACTTCAACTCAACTCATTTTTTAAAGCTGTGCTTCTACTCAAGAAGAATCATATTGTGTGTACGACGACAACGACAACAAGAACAGCTTGTACTTAATGGTGTTGCTATCACCACTTTTCATTGCAACACAACGGCACATTCATTTTGCTGTGGAGATTTATACCGAATCACCTCGTCTTATTTACTGTATTAGAAAATCGGAGAGGAGACATGCACACACTTTCATGTGCAATTTCTGAAGACAAAATCTGATTTGATTTTTCCACAGAGACGACTCTCTCACGGGCTATTATTTTGTTTCTTTTTTTGTTGTTGCCCGCTAAACAAGAAAATTGTGGTGGTTGTGGTATCGGATGAATCGCTTGTATGTATTTATTTGCTACCAATATTTGCTGTGCGTGGTGTCGATGTTGTGGTGTGAATTTAGACTGGAATATTTTTTTGGTGGTGCTTGCTGGTACACCGGATATATGAAATAAATCTGTTTAAGTCTTTCAAGGATCTTGTGGAAAAAAAGTATACACTGGAATGGAGAGACACGGAACAAGTGCTGTCATTATTTACTGTTCCCCATTTTCTAACTGGCTGCAATAGAGTTGAATGGGGTTGATAATGTAATAATAATAATAATAAGTAATTCAACAGCTTTGACGACAAAATTGGATATACCCAATTATCTAGTGTTGCCATACAATAATAACAATAGTAATAACTGTTGATAAACACTGGAGTAGAAAGGGAGAGAGCGAATTTATGCAAAAAAGAAAAGAAAAATAATAATAAGTAATAACGTTTTCTTCGAAACAAATAGTAACTGCGTAATGTTGGCAAGTGAGAATATAAACATGGTTTTATGTCCAAAAATAAAATCTCGTATTTTGCTGTTTTCTTTTTTTGCATGAAATTGTTCCCTTATGACAGCGGAATGATATTAGTGTCATCATGATCATCTAGATAGATTGTGAATACTGAATTCTACGGAATAATACTTAACAATATTCTCCAGGATGTTTTGATCGTTATCTTCTGTACCGGCTGGTTTTCTGCATAAAATGTTACGACTTATACAAGCTTTCTCATATTTAACTTGCGGTATCCAAAATGGGTAAGAAGAGAAAGATACAAAAACATGCATACCTACATACACTTGTAGTGGAAGCGAAATATTTTTATAATTCTCATCATCGTCATCACCATCTTCATTATTATTGTTACTGTTTCACTGTCCTCTTGTCTCTGAAGTGCTCTCGTTTTCATCTACTCATCCCACTCACGTTGACAAGTTTGACAGGGGACAAAACACGTTGCGCAAGATAACACCGGCTGATGAACATAGTTGTGCGATGATCGTGTTGAGAATGACAAGGGCCGTAGGAATGCTGTCCATATATTCTTGTCACCTAAGCAAGAACGCATTCCAACCTTCACCTCTCCCTCTATCGATTTCCACCCATATTGTCATTCAACTTAAGTCATTCAGTCGTAGTGCCAGAGAAAGGAATAGTAGTGTAGCAGTAGATCTTTAGCGGCTATTCGTTTCACGGGGAAATAGTAACGCATATTATCTCTTTCATCCTTTCTCTCTCTCCCTTTTTCTCCCATTTATTTACGTGCCTACCATTTCATTTATTTATTAACCACCACAGCTGCCTACTACTACTTCTACTACTACAAATTACGTACACTGGACCTGCTATACCAACGCATTGTAGTATTCCGCATCTAATCTTTGACAAGGCAGGAAATCTCACATTTTGCGCGTCAGTGCAAAACACTCATTGAAATAAATAAGCCATGTAAGCTATACACAAGGAGTGCGGCAAACAGCAAGCATAATAATTTTAAAAGCTAAACATTTCTTGACTAAGTCATATACCCTGTAACCTTTTAGCAACTGTGTAAATTTATTACAACACAATGGCTGGATAACTAAATTAGACTCGTTAAAGTAATTTGTGTAATTGATTATCGAAAAAATAAATTGTGTAAAGTAAAAGAAATTGAAAGCGTTATTGAGTTTGTACGGGCAGACGACCGGACGGATGGACGGATTGATGGAGTAATATAATTAAAAAGCTTGCTCTGCACTTAAACAAGTTTTTGCTGGCTGTGTTGCAGAGAAAGCACACTTTGTGCTTTGCGGTGGTGATGATAATCATTATCATTCTCTTTCCCTCGTAGTGATCCATGCGATACACTGAATGTTTAAAAAGGATTATTAAACTCCACAGGACATCTTTCAGTAGCGGATATTGTGCTGCTGGTGGTGGTGGCAGGTAGTCATTTAATTTTATGCCTTCTCTGCGAAAAAAAAGTTGCTGAGCTGAATAAATGAAAGTGATGCAGAAAGCAACGAGTTTTTTTTCTATTAAAACAAGAGTTGCTATATAGTATGGTAACGCGAGTGTTTTAATCTTAATGATGAAATTATATTCGCATGTACGCGTATCCGTTGGCAGGCCGAGTAAAATAAAATAAAAAAGACTTTGATGAGTACTCCGACAGAGAAGTAGTAGGCATGGTTTTCAATTAGCTGGTGGTGTACCTTGAAAAAAAACAATGATACGACGTTGAAAATGTTTGGTTATACATACACGGCGTAGAATACACACTGGCTAAATGATTTCTAATCCAAATTTGAATTTCAAAGGCGGATGGAACTGCAGACAAAAAGGTATAATATGCTAATAAGGCACGTGTCATAGACAAGTCAATTTATGCAAATTGTATACAAAATTTAGTTCACTGAAAAGAAACTTTTCAGAATTTACATTTGAAATACGGTAGCATCACAACAACAAGAATACATCAACAAAGCTGTGTGTGTGTACGCTAGCTTGATTCATATTTATCCATCCAAACCAAACCCAACCAAAATCTATACAGCCCAGCAAAAAAAGTTCAAGTAGGCATGTAAGTTTGTCAGGTTGGTTGTGCGTTGATCACGTCAGTAATATTATTATTATTAATGCCACGTGCTCAGAAAAAAATGTTAAACAACTTGCTTAAAGGTCAAGACTAAGAACCCTATTCATTTTCAAAGGAAAAATACATATCAGCAAATCCCCCAAGGACGCGAGGTTTGTTTCTTCTTCTTCACTACTTACTTTTTTATATTTGCTTTCTACACACGTTTTAAACCAAAACGATAAATCATTTTTTTATCGCACAACATTTTTCTCTCTCGTTTTTCCCTCAAATCATCGTTATCTTTTAAGCAGCATTAGATTTTGTTGACGTATTCTGTGCTATACCCCGATTTATGGGAAACATCACCAAAATTCATGATAATACACAAATTGACATACAACATAACCTAGCTGCTTCTTCGATGACAACAAGCCACGAGAAGTAGTAAATTGTCAGGGATTTTATTATCAGAGGTGTACGCTGTAAATTAATAGTACCAATTTACATTAGCATCCGCCACGAAAGCACATGGCTGATTGGAATAATGGAGGTTGGAGTTGCAAAACAGTAATTAAATGAGTACATGTCGCACAAATCAGAGCTGGGGCACAACTACAGCAGACTGATAATTGTCGTACATTTAATAATAATAATAGCAAAACTAGCATAAATGTAGAGTAGTCATCATCATAAGCTTCAGCATTGCTGTCAATATGCCTGCTGATAATATCATCAAAACTGATGGAAATGATAGTGACTCGAGGAGAAAACGTACTAGCAAACATAATATACTACCGTCGTCGCCAATATGCCGTGCATCACTACTACGTCTGCTACGACTAACAGTGGTAACATCCGTATTATAATGGTGTAAGCAGAGGTGATGATAATATTACACTTCTCCACACGAGTTCCGATGATGACTCAATTGGGACTCGTAAAAGTTTTTCAACTTGTCACTTTGCACACTCATATCATTACACCTTGGAGAGAGAGAGAAAGAGAGAAGAATTGAGAGGCGAGGAAAAGAAAGAGACATTTAGAGAGAAACAAACAAAAAAGGCCACTCCACATGTGTCAACGAAAAAACCGGACACAGGGCAAAAAAATCCAAACTACTACTTACCTTCCTACATACACACACGTAATATCTCAACTTGTGTATAAAACTTTTGTTGTGCCATTAAAAAAACTTCAGCACACAAAAAAAGTTGAACTTATCATGCATCACGAAGCTGTAAAAAATTTTTTATGGATAAAAATATCAGCCTTATGATGACATTAGAAAAACGTGATGCTTGATAATAATAATAGTGACAGTCAAGGCAGAGGCACGAACAGTTGTACATTTAAATGTAGGATAGGCCAAGAGAGAAAAATAATAATAATGGATGGATAGTATGCAAGAAGTTGTGCTAAACAATATAATGCTGTATGCAATGCACTGTCATGATGTTCATACGGATGGATACTGCACAATTATTGCTCTTTTTCTTCTTCTTCTGCTGCTCATTTCTACTTATTTCCCACGCCAAGTGAGCAGTCCGATATCAAATAACGTAATGAAGAAACGAGGAAAGGGAGGACCAAAATAAGAGACAAGAGACATTTTGCCAATAATTATCATCGTGATGATCTAGCAGAGAGAGGGAGAGAGAGAGAAGGAGAGAGAAAAGCAAAGCACAAGGAAAATCTGCAGCTTTTCTGCATCGGCCGTGTAGTAGAAGTAGAAGTAGTTGATATTGTGGTGGCTCAGAGTAGACTACGCACACATGTTATTAGGTATGATGATGATGGTGATGACACGAACAAGCATAGCAGACAAACGAGAATAAAAAAATAGAGAGCAAAGCAGGCAAGGGAAAAAAGAAGAGAGTAAAATGAAGTAAGTAAAAAAAGTTTTTTTCTCGAGATCTTAAAATAGTTTGAGAGTGCAGAGGCACATATAAAAACTTGTTTTTGCCTTTTTTTCTCTTCTTCTTCTTCTTTACTTGTTCCGAGAGACGAGATGCTACAAGTAAGTAAATAAGATAGAGAGAGAGAGAGACATAGAGAAGAAGATGAGAAGGATCAGCAAAGTATGATGATGATGATGATGATGATGGCAATGTTGATGACACCACACACATACACAGCAGTACATACACACACAGCCGAAAACTACCATAGAAATAATAATAGCTCAATCTCACAGATTCACTTTCACGTTTCATCTTTTTTATTATTATTATTACTGCTGCTGCTATACGGCAGTGCATCTGTTGATGTACTACTGCTACTACTACTTCAGCTTGTTCACATTTTATTTCAGTGCAAAAAAAACGTGAAGGATGCGAGAAAGAAGATCAGGTTGACGATCAGAGTGATGATGACGATGATGGTGATGATACAAGTACAGAAGCAAGGAAGTAGATGAAATGGAAAGTTTGCAAAGTACATATATGAGTACATGTATATTTAATATAATATGTTGTTATTATTATTATTATAAAAGAGAAGTGTAGAGAAAAGAGAGAAAAAATGCAGTGTAAAATGTTGATTGTATGTTCAGCAGCCAAAAAGAACAAAGAGATGCTTATCAGAGAATGTGTGTGTTATTATTAGGTATTATCAAGAAATGTGAGAGGAAGTAAAGGCAAGAAAAGAGTAGCAAAACAAGCGGTATTTAGTTTGTAATTGTAACATTTTCTACAAGTTCAAATTATTTTTGCAAAATATTTACTAAAAGTGCGTGCGGTCGGTTGTCTTATGTATTTACGCAGGCGGGTAAATACTAAAATAACGAGAGAGTGAGTGGTGGTGATGACGAGAAGAACATTTTGACATGCATTAATTGTACGGCCTCATAGTGTAGCAGTATTATTATTATTTTTTTACTATATAATGAGCTCAAAGTAAAGGTAATTTCTTTGAAATTATTACATGTGTTAACAAAACAAGAAAATGGAACAAGGAAATTCAATTAAAAAAGTTAAATGAGCATTTCCTCTTGTTTAGTTTGATGTTATTCAACATTTTAAAAGACTCTCATTAGACTTGTTCCTTTGATAAAAAAAACATGTATAGTAATTTTAAGTATTGATATAATTCTAAGGAAAGTTTTATGATTATACGTTTGCTTGAATTTTTGAACAAATGTGTATAATGGCGTAGCTTGCAAATATCAGGGGCCTTTTATTCCTTGTTGTTGCCTGCTGGCCGTTAAAACTTTTAGAGAACTTACAAGGAAGGTCTCACAAATGTCACATTTATAAGAACTTATCAACATGACTGATAATGTCAGTTTTTGTGTGCTATTTAAAAAGGTCGTTGAAAAAACAGTTGAATGATTAACCACTATAAATTGAACAAAGTTATATGCCTACTTGAATTATCCACATGGTTCGAAAAAATGGCCTTGTGATCTTAAGGGGCAGTCAAAACTAACATAATTAGAAATACATTAGTTATAATAATAATAATACATTATTGGAATTAACCAGTTTTTATCTATCTGATACTAGTGAGACGTCCCTTGTTAGAAAATGCTTTGGGAATAGCAATACCAAAAGAAAATCCTTTTTGCAAGCAATATTACCACGTACAAGTTTAGTTCCCCTAGTATAGTATCTAGTTTGTGTCCAATCAAATTGACAGAAGAAAACCCTTCAGCTGCAATGGAGGAGACATGTTATGTTGAAAAAAGTAGATGGCTCAATTACAGTTCGATTGTACATACCAATTCCATATGCTAAAAATCTAGAGTTTGGACGACAGTTTCTGAAAAGCTTAATGGAACCTGTTTTATTTATAACAAGCAGCCAAACAAGTGATTGAAACGACGAGAATGGGATAACAGTTTTTTTATACTTCTGCCATCCGCTCTTTTTTTCCTATCGGTGAATTAAGCATGAGAAGCTCATTGTTCATTTGAATTGAAGTTTGCTTTCATTCTTCTTTCAAACTTCCTCTCGCCTTCTCCATTTCAACTTGGTGAGGTTCGATGATTTAGAAAAAAAGTGTAAATGAGAAGTTTTTTTTTGTGTAGACGCTTCTACTATATTTCTTTCTCCGAATTTCCCACTCGAAGCAATTTCAGGTCTTGGTGTAAACAACATTGCAAAAAAATTTTTTTTTTTCAGACAATTTACCTACTTTAGAAATATGTCCATCCATTCCATCATCTCATCACAAGTTAGTCTTTTCTCCTGTTACTTGTCAATTGTTGTCATTTTGAGTTTTGATAAGCGATTACATCTGAAAAGATTTTTTGACTTGGCTTCTCAAGTTTTATTTCTTTACCAAAGAAAAAAATACGACTGCCAACAGAAAAAAGGACATTTTTTGGTCTTGGGAAATAAAAAGAATAGCAAAAAAAGAGAGAAAGTTTTGAACACAGAGAAAAAAAGTATGAACAAAGCAACAGAAAAAGAGAAAAAAAGTTAAGTAAGTTGTGTGGATTTTTCAATTCCACTTGAATGAAAGGTGATGTGATGCGGAGATGTACAGTAGCTTAAAGTAAGAATGAAAATAATAAAAAAAGGCAACATCCCAGGTGACTGTTGTTCCCTCTCCACTTGAGTGGAACAAGAAACAGCAACTCTCTCTCTCTTTTCTCTCTGTCCCCTTCACTTGCCTGTATTCCATCTTGTGTGAAAGGTCAAATGTCCTCTTGTGTCATTTTATTTTGTTGACTGGTCGCCGTAGTTGCTACCACCACAACTTCTACTTTTCAATTGCTTCTGCTGCACAAAAAAATAAGTTAACCTTTTTTTGTTAAATTTTTATTTCTATCCTTATCTTCTCACTTGGAATGATGAGGATGCTGCTCTCATGATGGACTTTTTTTCGTTGAGAAAAAATCCCCAGCATAAATATGAGAAAAGGAAATAACATGAGGTTTCCTTCTCACGAACGACATTCAGAGAGAGAAAAAAACCTCGTCGTTGTACCAACCATTTTTTGTACCCGCCTTACCTATTCACCGCCACTATTGCTGTTGGTTGTAATAAAGTTGATCATTGTACAAAAAAAGAACAGACTGCCTTTAAAACATTTGTTGAATGTTGGGAACAGTTCCTCTACACACATGTACATACCAGTGTAGTAACCCACCAAAATAAAATGCTAATAGTGCACATTATTATCATGGATTTATTCTAGAATTTTAGCCTTTCTCCTCAACGGAAATTTCACTGTACAGACAGGAAAAGGACAGGTATATTTTCTAGCAGAGGGAGAAGAAAAAAAATAAATGCATTATAATGAACCGACATGTAATATAAATTGAGGACATCGCGTAAGCAGATACTATGTACATTACACTTTATTATAATATATTCATGCCTTGTTCAGAATGATGGTATGAGTAGTAGTAGTAGTATGTAGACTACAAATTGTACTGTACAATATTACATTACATTAGATAGATATTATTATTATGTGCATAAAATACAAGTTGTCGAGGAGTACCAAAAAGGAAGAAGAAGGAAAAAAAGACAAGAGAGATGGAGAAAGCAACTCATGAACATAATCTTGTATCTCTCTCCAGAGATGAACTTATTTTTTTCTCTACTTTTTTTTATTTCCCCCTTTCACTCGCTAACTTACTCCGTCTCTCTCTCTCGCGTTCTCCTGTTCGTTTACGTATTTTTTTTCTCTTTCTGTGCTTCCTCGTTATTTACATTGATAAACATTTATATTATTAGCATTGTGTGTGTATATATATACGAGGTATATTTAACAAAAAAAATTGAATGGAGAAATAAAAAATGAGACAGTGGTACTGGTAGTTGTAGAAAGGGAAAAACGGACTTTCATTTTCTATTGTCATCGTCACAACTCTTTATCATGCGAGCACTGGCTTTCTCTTTCTGTGCAGATTTGTATTGCAAAAGGGAAAAAGAAGAAGGAAGAGAAGAAGAGCAAGAAGAAGAGAAAAAAACGACGATACTTTTTTCTCAGTTGAGGGAAAAAGGCACTTTGGTTTCTTTTTGTGGAGACGGATGACGACGGACAAAGATAGCAGAGTATATAATCGGAGGGAAAAAGACTTGCATTCACTTTTACCTCAGAACTGAAAAAAGCAGCAACAGCACTTTTGTTGTGACTATCTTTTTTGTTGTTGCGAGCAGGCAGGAGTTTTAGGATTTTTAAGGATTTTTATTGAGGCTGTTGTGACTTCTCAGGGGAATTCGAGAGTCCATCTTGAATGCTCCTCTTCTTCTTCTATCTTTAGTATATACAGCCATACAGATAAATTATAGAAGAGGTACATGTTTTTCTGTTATTTGTTGCTTATGTTGTTACAGTCGAAGAAACCTTGTTTGTGGTTGTGTTTCCAACCAACAACACCAAAAGTAAAAAGCCAAAACGACGTGTAACAAAGAAAGAAAAAGACGACCACCACTTTTCGAAAAAAGACAAGAAAGAAAGAAAGAAAGAAACTTTTTTACAGGTTATATTCTCTATTCGCACAACAGCGGCATATATGTGTTTACATTTTAGCGGTGTAGTGGTTGGTTGCATTGCATTATCATTGTTGTTGCTGCTGCTTGCATACGACTGTTGCTGTCGTTTGTGTGGTGACGTCCACGACGGTAAAAGTATCAGTAAAAATCTGTGGAGAAAGTGAATACGACGCTGTTGGTCTTGGTTTATGCCATGCATTGGTAACTTTCACTTTGGTTTTTGTTATGCTGTTGTTTTGTCGTTACGTGTGCGTTTGTATGACTGCTCTACTCCCCATTCGCATTCAACCAGTCAAGCCAGAGATACAAGTGAAATAAGAACATGGACAATATTCGTTTTTTTCTCATCAAATCCAATTCGTGGTAAAGAAAAAACGAGAAAGAAGAGTACATGGGTATGCTTACTTGAACAATCTGGTGGTGGTTTTGCTGCTGCTGAGATTTTTTTTTGCTGTTGTCATTCTTCTGTATGGTCGTATACGACATTTTATGCCATGAAGCGGTAGAGATATAAAATATTCTGAGACTTGAAAAGGCTATTTTTTGTATATTTATGGATGCTCCTGCTGTTGTTGGTTAGTAATAGATGCTTCCGTTTTACGCGTCGCAATGTTTTCAAATACAACAGTTCAACACTCTTTTTAAGGGCGATTCAGGAATCAAGTGTATGTATCTGCCTGTTTTGCATTTTTACACACGTTGTTTTTGTCGAGGTAAAAACAAGCAAGAAAAAAAGAGTGTACAGACGGGCGCGGACGTACAACAACATAGTACACAGGAGGAAGAAGATGAATACTTAAAACACACTTGACTTGCCCTCACTCCATATTTATGATTCACGAGAAGGCAGCAAACATATAAAGTAAAGATGTGCAAATTAGGAAAACATATTAGATAACAAAGTAGCATTTTAACACTAGTTATTTTATTCCCAGTCATGTACAGATAGTGTACGTGGAAGGAGTTTGAAAATTTAAATTTGAAATATTGTAATTTATTTTGCAGCATTTAGCCTTAACTGGGTATTACAATGAATGTTTTTTTAAAGTAGTATAGTACATGTCATATTTTTTAAATACTTTCTTTTTCACAACATATTTTTTCAGCGAAAATCTCTGTACATTATTTTATAAAAATATAAAATACTTTTTTTTAAATAAACAGTTTTCCACTTTGAAAATATGTTACGCTAATGCTGCTGCTATACAGCGATATTTGCAATATTAATGTATACATATTTTTCAAACGTTTGGTGAAGCATATTGTCAAAGACGCTTTGTGTTTACATATTTATGTTTTTTTACTATTCAGTACCATTATTTTCTTGACAAAATATTGCGGAAAAAAGAGCTGCATTCCCTAGCGTCTATTTCATGACTACATTTTCTTTTTGCACGTAACTTGTATCAGTATTATTTACTTGACAAGTACCAAGAAGAAGAAGAAGAGAATGCAAGAGAAAATTTGTTTTTTTTATAAAGNTAACTTGTATCAGTATTATTTACTTGACAAGTACCAAGAAGAAGAAGAAGAGAATGCAAGAGAAAATTTGTTTTTTTATAAAGGACACGACAAATAAGCACAAAACAAATGTTCCGCACACCCATTTTCTGAGTGTGTGTGTGTTTTTTTTTACTTTATTCCCTCACCGCAAAAGTTTTGCTAGCTACTTTGTACATGAAACTTCATACAATACTTTTATTTTCTTCTGCTTCCTTTCATTTTGTCTTTTTTAAGCCTTCAGGGATTTTTGTGTTCAATTGACATTCCACTCTTTCTGTTGCATTCTTCTTTTTCCTCTGTCTCTCGTCTCCATTTCTGCCTGGTCAAATGGCAAAAGAATAACACAAAATGAGTTATAATAATGTCCATGCTACTAACTATTTATTATTTCATGTTTGGCAAGTTAAAAAAGCAATCATTTAATATTTTTTAAAATGTATTTTTCTATTTACAGGTTGTAATGAAAATGTACATATATCCACAGCGTCAACTAGACTTTGAACTTAACTGGACACAAGCAGAAACCTAAGGCAATGAAAAAAACACGAATCGATTTCTACTACACCTGAACAAGTAACCTTTATTATAATAACTATTACTACTACACTATTTGTTATGGGTAATGATAACAAGGACAACGAAAGGGGCACACACACAGATAAACAAGTTGCCCAACAAGTCAACTCAAAAATTGTTGTGATGCAGTTTCCAGCGTGTGCACACGCCCGCTCATTTTCTACTTGCCAAGCAACATCATCATCAACAGCATCATCGTTATCGTCACTAGTAGACTGTTCTACTACTGCTTTCTCAAAACGTAGCAACTCTCACACAAATAGTGATGATGACAATGTCAGTGAAAATGTGATATTATCAACTAGCTTCTTTGCGAACTCATCTTCACAGTCATTCTCATCGTTGTTGTTATTATTCTTAGTAGTAGTAGTATTGTCGTCGTAATTATTGTAGTGAAAATATAGAGAACACGTTTTGCTTAAAAAAATATTATGGTAATTGTGAACAACAAGTTGACAACCACTTTGCCACACATATTGCTATTATTACTACAATATTAAACTAACCAGCCAGCAAAACTTGTCCTTTGTAAGTGTTTGAATTTATCTGCTTATCTTTACAAAGTACTTGTTTATTAAATATATATATACAATTCAACCAAAATTTAAATACTAGAACAACTCAACATGGAGGAAGACTGTTTGAGAAGAACTTGTGCAACCAGTAGTTTCTAATTAATTATCGTAACTAACATTTTATACCAATAGTAAAGTTATATACATACTTATAAAGCTGTGTCAAAAAAACAAAGAAGCTCAATTAAATTCTTTTTTAAAATAATTAATTGATTAAAAGTAAAGTAGCCTAAGGCATTCGTTTTTTTAAAATAAGAAGCTTGTTCTCAACCATTTTGTTCTTCTTGTTTTAGTCAAGTTTTTTGTGTATTTTCAATTTCTACTCAAAAAAAGAATTTCTATTTCTAAGTTAGCATATAAAAAATAAACGTAAGTTTAAATTTATGCATTTTCATGTTTGATTATATGTACTTGTATAAAGATATCCTTTAAAGATTAAAAACTAGATTGAGTCTTTGAATGAATGATAAAGTTAAGTTTTTCGTATTTTTGAAAATATTTACATAAGTGAACGTGTTTTAGCTTAGAAATATTTTGATTCTTGTTGTCGTTGTTGTTGTTGTTATTAATATCACTTGTGAAACCACTTGTAAAACTTGCTCGTTTTGCTTTACAAACATTTTAAATATTGGTATTCTGGTAATTTAAAATAAGTGCAGATATTTCCTAATATAAATCTTTAATGTCATCATCATCATCATCACAATCAAAATCATCATCGTCAGTTTGAAGTATATATACAACTTTTTAAAAAAATATATAAAGTTAGTGCGTGAATAAACTACAAATAGTGTACACTCTCAAATTATTGCTTTTTTCTTAACTTTCAAAGTATACTCAGCCCGCAATAGAAAATAGAACAATAAGAAAATAGAAATCAAGCAGCAATTTTTTTTCTCTGGAAAAGTTCATTGATACTCAAAAAGTGCAAGCAACAGTGCTCATTTTAAAACTTATTTTGTCGCTACAATAAGCTCTAGTCAACATTACTGCTTTTATTTGTAAAAGTCTACTATCAGCTTGAAAAAAGAAAGCATTTCATTGAATATTTCCGTACAACTTAAATACTCCATTTTATGTGACCTTTTGTGTCAACACGTTCTACACGTCTTTAAAAAGCAATTAAAACGTTATTGAGTGCAAATACTTGAAACAATACATATTAACACATTTAAAGAAAACAGATAATCTTGCTGCATTCTGCTATAGCAGGCAACTATATTCTACTTTGACTACTGTAAATCCACCGAGAAGAAAAGCCGATAAGGACAAAAGGAAGAGAAACTTGAACGTCAAAAAAACCTACCGCTTTAAAAGCGGTAGTCCGCCTCATCAGCAACCATGGCTTGGCACGGCGGAATGGGAGCTGGTACGTGTAAGAAAAACGTGTAATTTTCCCTTTCCCTGGAGTGAAAGTAGCCTGTACTCATTTAACGTTGCTAATGATATTTTTTTGAATATTTTTTTTCAAAAACAAAGGTCCAGGAGGGCCTAACAATCCATGGGTGAAGCTAATGCAGGTTGTCCATAAGGAGAGGGGTCGTGCACATGCCAGTGGACGACACGCAGGCGACCAGGGCGACAAAGACTCGTAAGTACACAAGAGATTTTTTTTATCTTTCAGCTTTTTTTGCTTACGCTCTCGCTCTCTTTCCAGCTTGCACTTTGTAAATAATAAATAATACATTGCGTCTCTCGAGCTTTACTATATACATATGTATTCTTTTGGCTAAAATAATAATTTTATTTTTTTATCTGACCAAGTTTATTATTAATGTTAGAAAGTAGCCTAAACAAGGAGCAACATTATTAAAAGAACATTGTTCTTTGTGCAAGGGGCGAAACTAGACTTGATCATATATCATAATAATAATAATAATAAGTAAGTCTATTTCAATCTACTAGTTCATTTTTGCTTTGGTCAACTTTCACTGGCCTCCTCCTACTACCACTTTCATAATTTACTACTTGCTCATCTATCTCCCTTCTGCTGCTACAAAGTGGTCCAGTCCCGCCAGCAGCACCAATAGTACAATGGGAATTAAGTACTGGTGCTGTTATTGCCTTGCTACCACCACCACCACCAACCACTGCTACAACAACAACTACTTCTACTACTACTGATCATGATGGTGATGTGGACTCATACAGAATTAATTACACCCGAGCACAAAAGAGCTC
Source organism: Sinhomidia bicolor (assembly GCA_027743785.1). Classification (NCBI taxonomy): domain Eukaryota; kingdom Metazoa; phylum Arthropoda; class Collembola; order Entomobryomorpha; family Entomobryidae; genus Sinhomidia; species Sinhomidia bicolor. The sequence continues at coordinate 25,756 of JAHZMT010001838.1, read as the reverse complement.
ATAGAAATCTTCCTAAATACCCATCATCATCACCATCATCATCCTACTTTGTTCTCTACTTTCTCTTTTGCCACACAATTATACTTATTTTATTTTACACACACATTCTCTCTCTCTCTCTCGCCGCACTATCTTCTGACTGCATTCCGAACACTCCTCTTTCCGTATATTTTTCATGCCATTTTCTGTCGCTGCTTCCCCTGGTCCTCTTTTTTTCCCCTGCCTTGCAAACAGCACAGACACACGCAGAGAGGATAGCATGGTATTTATTGGGATTTACTGGAGAGATATATATTCTTGGATGGCTGTTGTAGAACAGAGAATAAAAAAAGTTCTAGTTGGCATCACATCACACCAGCAGAGCACATCATCATCATCATCGTCATAATCAGCTCTACTGCATGCACGTTTCCATGCTTACTTCCGGAAAGTTTAGTAGAAGACGAAAAGTAGTGGACTATTTTTTTCTAGATATTTTTTTTTCTAGACAGACAAGAAATGGGCTGAACGTATCGCTTTGCATTTTACTACTACTTCGTTCCAAACTGGTGCGTTTGCATGGTGTCGGTGGTGGCAAATATGTTTATGGGTTGTGAAAATGAAATGCAGAGAATTATAAATGTAAGGCGAAAAAAAATTTAAAAAACAAATTGATCGGGAACGCTAAGGCTAAAATAGTTTTTAAAATATGCGAATTGCAAGATAACAGAATAAATTTTCTGTTGGCTGGCACTGTTCACCAAGCAATTGAGATGAGGAGCAGAGAGAAGAAGGTAGTACAGCCAAAAGCATAAAAATATACGCATAGTACCAAAAATGGCAATAAAACATCATTGAATGCAAAATCCAAACAAAAAACTCCACAAAGGGTTAGAAATTTTTCTTAATTTTTTTTATTATTAAACAAAATAATGTAACGACTGTGCTTATTTGCACACCATTCAAAATTTGATAACGTGCCGACACAGGCCTATCCAAAGCAAATAATTGTTCTATAAAAAAACCCTGCCGAAAATAATGCAAACAGCTAAAAAAAATCCCCAACCAGCTTGTTCTATAAAGTGAGGCTTGCCTCAGCAATTCACTTGTGCCCTCAGCAAAGCAAGCAAGCCTCACCAAAAACCACCACTGCACATAGTTAGCAAAGCAAGCCTCAACAAAACTGTTCATTTCACGTTGTCTATGACTTGAAGAGGCCCCTAAAACTCTCCCAATTTTATCCGGATACTGCACGGAGCAAAAGAGCTTCCACTTTCTAAATGCCATCCAACCTTCTTCCAGCGTAGCTTTCTCTCCATTTCATTCCAGTCCAGGTACGTATGTACGGCCACAACAAGCAAAGCATACTCCATACAAGTCAGACACAGCAAACAAAACTAGCCATTCGTCCCACTCATAACGCCTTTTATATAAGCTTGTTAGTTCATTAGTAATACAAACAACAGTGTTAGCAATAATAATAATTATTATAATTGAATAATCAGAGTATAAAAAAGTAGCGAACGTTAAGTAACACTGGAACAAAATTTATTACTATTTTTCAGTGATTCTGAAGCAAACTCAAACGCAAGTTTTTTTTTCTAAGAAATTCCAAATTGCAGTTACCAGAATTTGACAGGATTTAACGGTTTTCCATGCTATCATTTGTATAAACAGACGGACACAAACACTTATTCATTACAAATTGCTCAGTATTCAACTTTTTTGTTACTTAATATTGAAAAACTAGACTTTACACAGTGTATTGTTTATATAAATAATCTACTGGCATTTTTCAATGACCTATTTTGCCAGTATCGCTTCATGTGTACTTATTTTTGTAGTGGGACTTGCTTGTTTGACCGTAGTAGTCCTCCTCTGTATTTAATTAATGAACAAAGCTTAAATAATTAGAAAAATCATCACAAGTCACGTAATTTTTAAATAAAAAAGATTACTTGTCATTTTTACATAACCGATTTTCCCAATATGTATGTATATTTTTTGAAGTTATGTTTGTTGAGGTTTAAGCTTTACGTAACCAATGAGAATAGTAATAATACTAGCGATAATACTTGCTGTAATCTAACAAGTAAATTTATCTGCTTTTTTGACCTAAGCCTGTCTTTGTACGTAATAACAGAAAAAAATATTCCTGACTGATTTGGGCATCACAAGGTAGCAATTAGCAACAGACTATTACAGAATCATTTATCAAATATCAAAAAAGTAATAAATCAGGAGAAAACCTCAAAACAAACATAACTTTACGTCAAAACAAACATACATGATACTACGGTACAACAAATAAGAAAAAGAAAAATCACAACTGAGTTGCATATATATTCGAATTGACAGCCATTGGAAAACTTTACGAAAGCTATGCTGATGCTTTCATTTTATCAAAATGTTCAATTTTTTCTATAAAATAGTCAACAAAATAGACAAAAAAGGTGTAGACTTTCGAGACAAAATCGGTAGCAGCATTGCTTCGTCTATTTCAAATGGACATTTTTCCTCTATTTTTTTCCAAAAAAAAACATTTGAATTGAAGAAAATAATCACAAAGCTGGCCATCCATTGACCTTGACTAGTGAGTACACATTACTAAAAGTGCTTTGGTCCAATGTGTCAAATCATGTAGTAGTTTGTTTAATGAGCTGAGTGTACATATGTATGCCTATATAGACTCTTTGCGAAGAAGGAAGCATCTGGTGTAGTAATCGTGCAACGATATTTTTTGTGTCTGCATCTGCATTAATCTATTTTGTGTTCCTTTTTTTCGGTGTGGTGGTGTCGCTGGTTATGAGTGTACGACAATACTACCAAGAGAGTACCGTGCACCAAGAGAGAAAAGAGGAATTTCCATGTTTCTAATGGCTGGAGGGCCAAGGGAAAGAATGGAAAATGGGAAAAGACTGCAATGCATAATGCATTGTGACCACTTATGAGGAAGAGAGAAAGGGAGAGAGAGGAAGGAAGGAAGGAAGAAAGAAAGAAAGGAAAAATAGTGAGAAAGGAACAAGCGAGAGAAAGGACGCGTGGAATTTCATTTAATCTTGTATTTTTTCCCAACTGTGAAATATTCACTTTCTCGCGAGCAGGAATTGAGACAAGGATTTTGAGTGTGAAATGCAGAGCAACAGAGAACTGAGCTGAGAAGCGATTTTTCACTGTAATTAAGAGCATTACGAGAGTGAGCACGTAAGAGCATGTATTTTATACTACTTACTTACTAACTAGCAGTCTGCAAATATGTATGTATGTATATATGCAGGTATACTAGAACAAAACCAGAGTGTTGGAAAAAAATATCTTTTCTTGTAAAAGCATAATATTCAAGGCGCACTTGCCTGCCATGGCAACAGCAACTATGTTCCCCTTTCTCTCTCTTCCCCCTCTCAACCATTGGCAAATTGAAGATTTAAATGGGAAAGCCAGGAGGGAATCAGTAGAAAAATAAAATTCGTTGCTAAATACTACTACTGCGGAGCAGTTTGGGAGTACACCGTGACGTGATGGCACACAAGCACCAATGCTACTGCTGCTGCTACTGCTGTTGCTGTTTTGAAGTAGAAGTAAGTTGTGGAACAATTAAATAAAATGTACACGCAGAACAATATTCAGTTAAAAATAGCAAGAAAGTGTACACAGCTGCACGAGTTCAATGTAAAGAATTTTCAAAAAATAAAATAAAAATAAAATTCTCTTCGTCTTTCAACCAAAATATATGTATATCAGCATTTTTTTCTGTCTCTCGATGTTCGTTGGTTGGTACGACTGGTTGCTGCTGGTGCTGATGTTGTATTCATTTTTTTCTGTAGAATTTTACTTTAGGGAAACTAAAGAGAAGGGAAAACGGCAAGGAATTAGAATGAAATGAAAAAAACATATATGGAAAGACTTTTTACTCTGAAGCTCATGCATATATATGTACCAGCTTACACAATTTCAACTGCTGCTTCTTCTTCTCTCCCTCTCTTTAATTTTATTTCTTATTTGCAAGAACTGTGTGGTGTAGAGAAAGAAACTGGAAGATGATACATTGTCAAGTCAAGTTTTCTTGTTGTTGTTAGTGTTGCGTGATGTAAAAATACCGTCATTTATTACCGCTCGTATAAACAACTAATTGTTCTTTTTTGGACAGCGGCGGTGGAGATGGTGGTGTCTCTTGACCTTTTTGAAGTAAAACTTTAGATAAAAAAAACTAACAAGACTTTGTTGTGCGATGAGCAAGAAATTTTGCTTGACTTGAGCTTGTTTCTTCTCGTGTGTTTTGCTTGATGTTGCCTTTGAGAGTCATGCGGGTATAAAAAAACAAGTTTATCTTCCGCCACACATTATTTTCTAATTTAAATCAACAAGAAAGCAAGCATACATAGCATCCCCGTATAAAATATTTATTTAAATATAGCTATACACATAAAATGCATAAAACATTGAAGGAAGAAAGAAAGAAGCAGCTTCTCGCTTGATTTTTACATTGATTTGCACATAAAAAAGGATACACAGTTTGCATATTTATGGTATAGCATGGTAATGTGCAACACTTTCAGCATTTCTCTCAGCAACCAACCACCTAAACGCACATGCATACATTATAAATGATGGTCAACAAGGCACTAGAAAAACTTTCTGTCTGCAAACTTTACAGTAATCAATCTTTTTTCTCTACTGCCGTAAACCAACATGTTTTTCATTGTCATTAACACTACTAGGTTTACAGTTGGAGAAAGCAGATGCAAATGGAGAGAATGTATGTAGATATGAGAACGTTGTTGAGCTTACTGACTTGCTACTTTCTCTGGGAAAGCTAGAAAACGTAACAACGCACGTTTTTTAAACATAAATGTTTATTTTATTTGTACTCGTATCATCATCATCATCTTGTTGCTATAGGCAAGGTGCGAAAATGCTTCTACTGTCGAAACTGACAAACCAGAGGGAGTGCTATATGCGTGTGCTCTCTTGAATACTATGTGGCTTTTTTTAATTGGTTCGTATAACATGCTACTTGACAGGTATACGTATGTCTATTAAATCTCCAGTGTCTTCCATCGATTCGTATAATACGTCAGTTTCATTTACAAACACTTCCATGGTTACTTTTAATACAACTTATTATCATCAATTGGACCAATGTAAAACTAACAATCAGCTTATTTCTGCTAATCGTCTTATACTTTTCTCTCTCTCTTTCTCTCTTTCATTTTTTACGAGAGTTGGCCAGTCTGTTAGTCAACATATGAAATAGGTGCTCCTGTTAACCTCATTTTGATAATGAACACAGCATAAACGACAAACCATGAGAACGTGATCATGGTGGTTGATCGATTTTTATATATTTTTTCTTGCTTTTTTTCTTTCTTTTCCCCCTCTTTCTTTTATACTCGCACTTTCGTTCCCTTCAATCAATAACATTCCCACAGTGCTATCAAGTTGGCCAAAATAACTACACCAATGCCACCGGATTTTCACCGCGAATAAAATGTGAGACGTGATTAGACGTGTACAATTTTGTTGTTCTTCTCCCCTCTCCTACTTATATTTTCTCACTCTCTCTCTCTCTCTCTCTGTCTCTCTGTTCTTTTTACCTACTTATTGCATGCATGGTCATGTTCACATGTGATTGATCCAACTCCCACATAATAGTATACACACAGAAAAATGTCAATAAAAAAACCTGGAATGAAAGAAAAATCCCAGGAAAAAGATTTCATCATGCAAGTGAAAACTTTTGTCACTGCCCAACAGCAGCAGTAGCAACAACAACAACAACGGAACAGCAGTAACAGTGAAAGATTTCATGACAAAGTTTGTCTCTAAAAACATGTCACTCCTTCCTTTGTCATTATTATGCTAATAGTACAGTTAACTGACTACTTTTACATCTTCCCTAAACCCTTTTCAACATTTACTATTCATGCAGTAGCTTTTTTTCATTTTCCACGCTTTAAAAAAAAAATTTTCATGTCATCGTTCCAGCAGCAGCAGTGCTGTATGGATGCTAAACCACTGCTGCTGCTATCTGTTTTCACGTGTGTATTTGTTTGTTTGTTTGTATGTACGCTTTCTGCTACGTGCCTGCATAAAAATTCCTGGTTTTTTCTTATGCTCGCATTCCCACTCTATCTGGCTAGGTTATTTCCCTGTTCGTATTTTTTTTGTCGCTGTCCCGTGTCCTCTGCTACCCGTATACATGTACAATCATAATATTTTTCCAAAATTGTTCACTTTTCCTCCCGCTTTTTTTCTCCCTCTCTTTCTCTCTCTTTGACCAGCTTGTACTTTCCTTGTCAACAGCGTTATTTGTCCAGAAAAAAATATGGTCCACGAGTTGCCTGCATGTGTGAACTAGTTTATTTCTTAAGAATACTCCGATGACCACGTTTCTTACTCGGTAACTCATCTGCTTTTATACTTTCATTCTCATTTTCTCGTCCCACCAACGTACGTACTGATATGCAAAATGTACATACACTTATTCAATTTGACCAACTGCTGCTGCCGCCGCTGGTAAGAAGATAAACGGTGTATATGCTTTCGTGCTACAGTTTTCTCAAAGTTTAAAACATTTTTTGAGAAAAGGCAAGTATGAAACGGTAATAAATGATAGATATGCAAATATATATATATGACAACTAAAATGTCTCATGATTATCTTTTTTTATTATTGAATACTATTGTTTAACATTCAAGAATACGCACAGATATATTATGTGAGAATGTATGTATGTATGTATGCAGATCTACGAAGATCGAAGCATGTTCTTCTCCTCAAGTGTGTGTGTGATATTTTTGGAATGTGCAGAATCCGTAGGAAAAGTGCGGAAGAGTAAAAGGAGAATATTATTTTGTGCATGACAAAACTTTCCTACGGTGTCGTGTCATTGTCTAGTCTTTTTTGTAAGCACGTTTTTAAACTGACTGCTGCTTTTTTTCTGCTCCCTGTTCCAAAAGTTGACGTGAATTCAATTCAAAATGTTTCAGGTTTGGTAGAGTGCACACGGCAACAAAAGAAAAAAGAAAAGAAAAAAACAAGTCCACTGTAGCATGCTATGCATACAGATGACGACGACGACGATGATGATGACGATGATGATGAGGAGACGGCATACTCTGAGAACATATTTTTTTGTTTTTTTTGGATGTTTCGACAAATACCCAAAACATTCCATTTCATTCCCAAACGACATTCAACTTGGTCAGTTGTATGTAAAGCCAAGAAAAAAAATGAAAATTCTAAGGACGCCATGTATGTTACTGATTCATACGGCTTAGCATATTATTATGAAGCTACGTCGTTTTGTTCAGTTTTGTACGCTTATTTTTTCTCACTACTTGCCATATATACTTTAGAAAAGCACGGGAGAAAGCATGTCATTCTGCTAATAGTACTATGAGTGTGCATTCAAATTGAATTAATTTGATTTTACGCTTGATCTACTTTAAGAAATATGACTTTTCCGTCTTTTGTAACGATTTTGGGAATAACGTGAATTTCAAATTGAAACGCGCTACTTCCAGCGAAATATTATTCATTGATGTGCCACTACGGAAAAAGTACAATAATAATGTTCATTCATTAAGATCCAAGGGAAAGATGCTAAGCAGACAGAAAAAAAATTACATATAAACTTTGTTGTCAGCGTTTAATTACAGTAATCATAAGAGCAAAGGAAAATAATATGTAATGGTACGATATAATAATGATAATGCAAGTGAAAGCAATAAAATGATTTTGTTCTCTCTTTTTAAACTTTTGGCTTACCTATCTCCTTCCAGTGGAAGAATGCACAAGAAAACAAGTTATATTAATGCTAGAAAGCTGAGATATTTATTTTTTGCCTTTTATAAACGAATGAGATTGGAGAAATGAGAAAGACAGAGAAAGAGAGAAAGAGAAAGAAAGAGAGTTAAAATAAGAAAATAAAATACGGTGGTAGTTTTATTGTTGGCATGGAAAAGGAGGGTGTTCTATTACCAAAAAAGTATACCCACGAGATAATGTGCTCTAGTCTGTGTGCAGCACCACCACTCCCCAGCCATTACCTTTTCTATCTATCTTCCTAACCAACTAAAAATAAAAAAAATAAAAATAAATGCACAGTCAAACACAACCTTCATCTTTAGACGCTGGTGTACGCATACTCAACAGCAAACACACTTGTAATAAAAAAAAATAACGACAGCATTTACGTACCTACTCGGATTTACAACAACAATAATAACGGCAAAACTATTTAGATTTTTTGCTCTCTCTCTCTCTTTAAACTAAATACGTTTGGGGTGGTTCACTACACACGTTACACGACAAAGCTTCCCCTTCCAAATACAGTAGCCACTAATATGTATGCAGTTTCCCGTGGAGAACGCACAATTAAAAAATAATTTGGAACTGACTGCTCACCGTTTAAGCGGTTTAAATGTACGAAAAAAGTTGGCGTCCATTGAATTTCGCCATTTATTTCAATGAACATTCCCACGTATATATATACATATTAGTGTGTGTGTGTGTCTGGTGACTAGCACAAAAGAAAAAGAAGAAGAAGGCTACTCATTTTTTGGCAGTAGATGCTGCTGATGCCTCATTGAATACAAATGAGAAGAATTTTTTTTTTGGAACAGACGTTCAAGTGAATGGGAAAAGAAGTGAAATGGAATATAGCGAGAGAGAGAAAAAAAATACAAAGAAATGAAATTTGTACGTTTTCTAAAGTACCATAATAGCGCATAATAATAATAGTGAGCAAATCAAAGTTGTAAGCAGTGCTAGCAATTGTGGTGGTGGTGGTGGTCTTCGTGGCGGTAGCTTTGTAGTTGAGTGTGCAATAATGACGTGTGTCATTTACTACAGTAGATTGAGCAACCATTTTATGGTCCATAATAATAATAATAATAATAGTAATAATTCTGCTTGCATCATTATTTCTACGCCAGAAGTATCTTCAAATTGAGAAAAAAGTAAACACAAGTAGAAAGCATATGAGTGAGATGGAGAAAACTATTTTTTGAAATAAATGCTAAAAACATAATAGGGGATAGTTGAGTATGCGCTGTAAAGCTATTATTAGGTTGTATGGGAGAGAAAGTAATAGTTTTTGTAATTTTACCCAGAGGAAAAAATGAATAAATACAACCATTATTTAAAAATCTTTTTTTCAATTGTTAAAGCTAGTTGCCTAATAATTTCGCCAATTACCTAGTTTTTATTATCTTTTTTTCTGCAAGAAGAAAAAAATGTGCTACTCATTTTTTTGCGAGGAGAACGTGTAACTGTGTCAAGTCACCTGTGCGTGCTATTACTAATACTTGTCGTTTTTTTCATCATCATCGTCGTCATCATAATCATCATGCTAAAGTATTTAATCACACTTTTTCTTGTGCTAGTTGAATGAGTCATCATGAACATTTTTCATGGTAGTCACGATCCTAACTTTTCTTAAGATATATACTTTTCCCCTCTTGTGCTGATGCAACAGTAGTAGCACCAACACACAGTTGCTCCCCTTCACGCACACTTGAGCCCATTTAAAAAGGAAAAAAAAGAAGAAAATTGCTACTATTCACTAAAGACATTAGCTGACGACGATGAATTAGCAGAGAGAAAGTACAGTTCCATTCATGCGAGTGTGTCTAAAGAGAGGAAGGAAATTAAACAGGTTATCGGCTATGTAAGTACTTATATAACTGTGTATTTTGGTCGAGTCATTCCAGCAGTCTCTTTACAACAATCTCTTGTCTCTTGTGCAATGCAGAGAGAGGGTTGTAGTAGTCTAAAGCAGTTTTCTCTGTTAAAATTTTCCTTTTCTTAAATAGAGGGCAAGAGACAGTGTGAAAATGGTAAGAAGGGAGAGAAAGGTATGATTATACACGTATCTGATCCTGAGTAGCTGCTTGGTAGCATGTACTTTGTTGAAGAGAAAGTGGAGAGACAAGAATAGAAAAAAAGGAAGGAGACATACTTCCAATTAGTGACAGAAAGATGGAGAAAGAGGGAGAAAGAGAAGGAGAGAGAAAGTATGTGCGTGAATTTTTTTACGTATGGCATAGCACTTGATATATACAAAGAATTAAACGGGTGGAAGGAACATGAACAGGAAAAAAAGATAGAATGGGATATTTAGTCATTGTCGTCATCATCATCATTACAATTTATTGCGTCATCAGAATTTTCTTATTTTTTGCCTTTTCTTTCTCTCGATAATTCGTTTTGTCTTCTATTTTTGGTAGAATACAGAATATTTAAGAAAAAAATGTGATTTTGGAGGATTTTCACCGTTGCTCTTTAATATAACACAGACAGTGGAACTACTATCATTATCATCAGTATCATCCTGTGTGTGCATGTGTACCATTAATTATTCCCTCTGTGACCTGGCAATGCTATTACTGAAGTCGAAATTGACGTGCACTTTAAGCATTCTCCTTTCTTCGTTGCTCATTTTTCTCCAGAGCATACGCTCCAGTCATTACCACACCACGACATCTGCACACAAGCAAACTTATGCTTAATAATAATTTGAAAAGAATATACGCTAAGGGCACAGTCAACGGTGCACATATTTTTTACACGTAAAACCTTCTATGAGTAAGGTTAAGGTAACTTGCCTAAAGTACAACCGGCAGGCAGACAGTAAGAAAAAAATTGTTTCTCAAAGAGGAGTAAGAAAAAGACAAAAGGGTAAAGTGGGCAAGAAAGCATGTACAAACGCCTCGCCTCATGTTGCACTACGTACTCTCTAAGAATACACTGAATCCTAGTCGGCTTCAATTCTCAGTAGAATTCCGAGGAGGCCTCTGTCGAGCATTTTATCAAACTCTTGCCTAGGCCATTGTAGCACACTCGCTGGCTTTAGAAGTAGAAGACAAGTTTTCTGGGTGTAATTTCTGTACAACGTTCGTTTTTGAAGCAACAAAGGAAACAAAAAATTGCTTGTTCTGGCTAGCAGCTCAAAATCGTTCCGAGGAACGCCGAGAGACTGAAACTGGGTTTTTTGTATAAAAGTTTTGCTATATTTCCATATGGATGTTGTACGGAGAGGCAAGTGCTTCCTAGATGACTATCAGGTTGCTTCATAGAGGAAAAGTTACCAACTTTGGCATATGGATGTCGGGCGTGTTGCTTGAGTGAGATTAGGGTTTGCTAGATGAGGTGGGAGGGTAGGTCACTACATTTTTTGTAACTGTCGCTAATTCTGTGTCTCTGCCTGCCAAGCTGGGTAAAGTGGTTGGGGTATGAAAAAGACATGTAGAGTGATGTTACAAAAGAGCTGCTACACTTTACTTGTTTTACTTGTTTAAAACAAGGAATGATTGTGAGTTGATTCTGATTAAGCAACATTAATTGCAAATATGGGCAAAATGTTAGTTTTAAAATAAATTCAAAACCACAAACGCAACCAAAAATATTATGCTTTATTGCAAAAATAGCAAATTAAAAGCGTCAATGGCTGGGAAGTCAAAAGACTACACGGGGATTCATTTTTTTGCTATTGCTCAATCTCAAATGATTAGACAAACTACATGGTAAGCTAAAAAAAAAGTGATTGAGCAATCTCACCACTAAAATACACTGCGCTCAATCAAACCTATAAAAAGTCATCATTACTGCTTTTCTCTTTGAACAATCTTTTTTATAGCTCCTCCTGTGCTAAATTTTACAGTTCAAAAGAAAAGTCATCATGTTAAAACATTTCACTTCAAAAATTCAAAATGAAAACAGCCTCGCTCTCACTCTACTCAAACTTCACTGGTAATCTATACTGTTACCCTGCGGCGATCCCCTTGTCAATTTTCTGCCAGTTTTGTAACAACAACCACAAAAGAATAAAAGCACATCATTTGTTTTCTCTCTTTCGTCTAAAAATATAATAATAATAATAATAACAATATAGTAAACAGAGAGGTAGAGAGAAATGTATTTTTTTCTAGCTTTCTCTGAATACGCCATGTTTTGTATGCATTTCCCCGGAGGTTACACACCCCCACCAAAGTCCTGATAAAGAATTCATTTGCAAAACAGTTTTACCTCATGTTACAATTGCTACTACTACTACTACTATTATTATTATTTGTCTGAAAAGAACGGAGAGGCAGCAAATATAGTTGTAATAACGATAATAAACTACAAAAGGGACTCGTAAATCATCCTCAAGCATGTATGTACACACACTGAGAGAGAGAGAGAGAATAAGAGAGTACCCTAAGCAAGTCAAGAAAGTATATTTTTTTATTCTATTAACGTCATGTCACGTCACGTCATGTCAAATCAGAAGAAGAAGAGAGAGAGAAAAAAAATTGTTCCACGTAATAAAAAAAATTCCTCTTCTCTGCATCCACTTTTGCCCCTTGCAACATCCATCCCCTTTTATTATTATTATTATTACTGATGATATCTTACTAGTATCCTGGATAAATAACAACCTTTTCTCCTTGTTACGATGATGATAAGACTACCAAAAGGATGATGTTGAAAGTGATCATGTTCACCTTTTCATAATAAAGTATAATAATAATAATAATTGCTGTGCACCATACATTTCGCAAAAAAAACCTCTCCTGCTATTTTTTACTCTGTGCTGGTATTCTTCTCACCCGAAAAAAGGGTGCAACACCGCCTTGTTTTCAACTTTTCTTTTAAAGAAAAGTAATAAGTTTTTATTTCATAATTAAATGCCGTTGCAGTAGTAGTATCAGTAGTAGTTGTGGTGGCGGCTGTGGAGGTGGTGGTGCTGCTGCTATTATGCCATCTAAACTATTGTGGTCGTAATATCTGATCTACTAGTAGTTATTGAGCTATAAAAGAAACCACTATCGCATTATCTCACAAAACTTTTTTTTGCAGCAGCTTTTCCGTGAGCACAAACACAGAGCTAAAGTAAGTGGCAGTGATGGTGCAAGTGACACCATAAAATTTATATGCTAGTACTCTTCTGCTCTTCGCCTCATCACAACCAAAAAATATATACAGCAGCAGCAGCAGCAGATATACCAATAGCAGTATAGTGAAAAAATAACTGACAACACCCACACATACAGAGAGAGAGATAATATTATTGTGTTTGCATCTTATTCAGTTTCCAGCTTACTTGTGCGGTGATGGTGGTGGTGGTGGTTTTGGTGGGCAAACACAAGTATCGGGATTTTGCAGAGATAACAGTCGGCCATATCGACGTCATCCTTCCTATTACCATAAACTTGTACAGATCATTATCCCTTTTCTTTCTTTTTTGCTTTCTCTCTCTCTCTGCCTTTTCTTCTGGTATGCACTCGGCTAGTGTATTTATTAGACTATAAGTGTTCTCAATTGAAAAACGATCGTCTTCCTCTTGTCATCGCCAGTACCATCATCAAAAGACATTGTCGTCAGCAGCCGAAATATATTGTAGTACTGCCGACTTTACTTTTTTATATTATTTCTTTGTCGATTTTTTACCTACAAGCACACACACACACAACTGTAAATATATTCTATTTTATGTGCTCAAAATGTATAAAATATATACAAGTTATTTTTATACCAGTTCATGGTAATGTACAAAAATAAAAAGGAGACAAAATATTCTGGATTTATTAAAATTTATTGAATTGGTGCATACGTTTTCTCCTTTTTCTCTTTTTTACTTTTTCGTCTTATGAGATATTCTTTTTGTTGAAGAATATTTTTCTACTGCTTCTGCTACTATGTACTACTACACTTCTTCTTTCTCCCTGGAACCGGTGGTCGGTCAACAATAAGAAGAGTGAAAGAAGGAGAAAATATAATATCGATAAATGGAATGATATGAAAATAATGGAGCACACATTTATTCTCAATCTCTTCTCGCTCGCACTGTTCTCCTTGAAAAAAAGAGAGAGAGATACACACTTACAGAGAAAAAAATATATCTTGCTTTTGAAGAACGGCAAGGGAAATCTACTACTACCACTACCATAATCATCATCATCGACGTCGTCGTCATAGTCGACCCCTTTCATCTCAAGAGAGAGAAATCTTGGAAAACGGATGGAAAAAATAGAGAGATAAAGAAGATGTAAAAAAGAAAAAAGGGGCAATCATCTTGATCCCCTTTTTTCTCTCTTTCTCTCTCTCTCTCTCTGTCTGTCTGACCATGAGCCTTGTTTCACTGCCTTGCTTTGCCTCTGCGAACATATGTTTTATGAATGCATAGGTACACGGACAAGAGGATTTTTTTTCTTATAAAAATACATACCTACTTATCCATCCATCCACCATATTTCTTTTGAAAAAAAGAAGAAGACGACGACGATGATGATGATAACTGTATGCTGATGATTAGAAGACCATTATTGGGGAATAAGTTTGGTTGTTGTTGTTGGGGTAAAGAGCAGTGGTGGTAGATCTTTTTTCTCTCCAAGAAAAAAGGAAGGCTTACTCGGTTACTTTGAGCCGTTTGCTTCTTCTTCTTATTTATTCTTGTAATTCTGCCTGAATGATTCCATTGCTTTGGCAGAAAAAAAGAGAATGAGGTTGATGTTTGGGCATCCCGTGTCTGTCTGGAGCTTGGCTAACCCTACAAAAGTTTCGACAGACAGTTAGGCACCAACAGTAGTAGTAGTAGTGCAACAACAAGAGTTTTTTCTCTCTTTTATACATTTTCTTCTTGGTAGATGATGATGATGATAAGGAGAAGCAAGAGGATGATGAGGATGCTTCTTGCATGCTTGCGTGCTATAAAGAAGGGAAAGCCAAGTGAAGTGAAACCACACACATTCCCCCAAAAAATCGTACATGGACATCCCATTGGTATATATATATATTTAACGACAACAGTGAAAGTATCATTTGAAAAAAGGGCATTGCACATTGTTTTAGCTCTCTCTAGACTATCTCTACTAGAAAAACACAGGGTGTGAATATCTGTCTGTGTTCTACTGAATGTACGACATAGTTGCATCCTTACCACTTTTGCGCCCTTCAAAACCAAAGTTGCGCCCTCGCTAAGTCCACCTTTTATTTATTTTATTGTCAATAGGTGCATATTTAAAATAGAAAAACGAATATAAACATTTTAAACAAAACACTTTACTTTTCTTTCATTTTGGGAATAAGACGGCTGAATGACCTAATCCATGGTTGAAACTGAGCGGCTGTTTTTGTTCGTTGATAATATTTATTACGCAAGTGCTGGGTACTTTTGTTTATTTTTCTAGATTTTAATTTTTGCAATGATAAAGCTTTACAAAAAGTCATTTTATACAAAAAAAATCCCGTTCTATTTTGTTCTTTATGCATAACAAGCAAAAATTTCCACATAGGAGGACGCATAGACTGAATGTTTAGTCTAACTAAATCGATTATGCAAACCTTCAATAAAATTGGAAGTTCTTGGCTGCTTTGCTCTAATGGGATTGTAAACGTTCCATCTCCAAGTTCAGTAGTAAAAACAATATATGCCGTATGATTTACAACCACCTTTAGTTCATTCACATTCAACGCACAAGAAGAAGAAAAAAAATTGGACAAATAATATCTAGGGATACTTTTTCACCAACAAGTAAATCAGCTTCAGTCTCCTATTTTTTTAATGGGGACGCAATTGTTGACCTTTGGAGCCGTCAAGTTGGTTATGGTGCGCATTTTGAAGTAAACAATTGCGTCTTCCTCAGGACGTCAAGTTGGGAATTCGCAACTATGTCGCTCTTCCGTTCTACTTTCTGCATTATTTTGTAATATTTCTAGCACCGCTTTGCTGTTGCAACTGTTATTGATAATAATAAGAGGTAATCATACTGATTCTGACACTGTTGCCCTTTTTGTTGTTGTCTGTGTCAATTTTTATAACGAATCATGTGATGAGGATATAGCGACCATGATGATTATGATGAGAATGATGATCATCATGCAAGGACAAGTGTACAACCTCAACAGGTAATATTACTTTTGGTATTAGTATCGCGTCAATGCCTCAAATAAAATAAATGCAAAAAAATAAATAAATGATTTAGTTTCCTTGCCCGTCTGTCTGCTGTCAACAGTAAACTGCTCTTGCTTTTTGATAAGCGGGTGCAGTAAAGACGTGTTGGTAATCATTTCAGTTTAAGAGCTTAAAACAAACTTGTTTTTAATTAATCAATTATATCAATGTGTGCATTCTCCACAAATATATTATACATTGTATCAATATAGCCAAAAAAATATTTTATACAGGTAGGTATGTATACCACCTACATCCCTTACATTTGGAATATTTTTCCTTGTAAAAAACACATTGATAGAAAGAAAAAATCGAACAACACAAATTTACACGGTTTTTTCATTAAAGCTTTGGCATGAATTCTACACATTTTTCTTTTCTCACAATCAGTCTCTCTCTCTCTTTCATTCTTTCTTTCCTTTTCATTTTACATTTAACCAAGTTAAAAGTGTGTGAGTGAAAAAAAGAGAAAGAGTTGGATACCGCTGTGCAAAAAAAACAAGAAAGAGGAACATGAATAGAAAGAGAGAGAGAGAGAAAGCATATCTTTCCTTCCTCTTTTCTCCCTTTGCATCCTCGTTTTCTCTTCTGCTCTCGGCAGCAGGAGGAAAGAGAAAGCAGCAGCAGTAGTCGTCATCGCAGTGTTAGAAATAGGCAGAGCAGCTGGGCCACAAAACAACCACCATCACCAGAGAAGCAGCAGCAGTAGCAGCACCATCAGAACAAAATCATCAGTCTCAGTGGAGAGTTGAGTTGAGGATTTGGATCCTCGTTTTTCTGTCCTCCATCTCATCATTGTTATCGTCAAAGTCCTCTTGCTCTTCGCTGCCAGTACAAACTATAATTTTTTATATCCATGTTTTATCATGCATGTAGTCTACATTACTGATCTTTTCTTTTCACTCAGTCAGTCAGTATCGGAATAAAAAAAGGAAGACAGCTATATATACTCGTTTCAATTTCTTTCTCTTTTTTTCTCATTTTACTCCAGCTCAGCTCCCTTCTGTTCGTCTTCTTCAAAGAAAATTAAATAAAACAGGAGCAGACACACATACACACACAAAAATGTATTTACCAACAACGTGAACAGCAAGGTACTACTACTAGAATAAAAGTGCATTTTGAACAGTTGTCAAGGTGATATGGTAACTTAAATAATGTGACAAAATGTAATATTTTATTATGACTCCAAAGAATATACACAAAAGAACATAAAAGTTTTCCCGGTGACGACTATAACATTCATTCCCTCACAACCTGTCCAATTTCTCTCTTTAAAATTTTTATGTAAAAAAGAGAAGAAAATGTGAAGAATAAAAGGGAAATATATTTAATACATAACATATATTTTTTTTCTCTAAAACTTTAACAAGAAGTGTTCTGCATTTAAAAAATAAATATATAGTAACAAAAAAGAAAAGCAAAAGAACGGGAGGAAAATAATAATAATAATAATATGCATCCCGTCACACATTTTTTTCCGGTTATACCCCACTCAACACAATAAAAATGCACGCTGGTGATGCTGACTCACAACAAAAAATAAGACAAGGGGAAAAAGCGAAGCCATCAACCGCTCATGTTTCGGTGTGACTCTTTCTTCTTCTTCGTTTTTCAGAGTACAGCCTCGACAAGGTGGTATGGTGGTGGTGGTGTGTAGTGGCGTTGGTGGTGTAGCTTCTGCTGCTGCTGCTAGTAGTACCAACGATGATGATGATCCTGATCATCAACATCAAAAGAAAACTCACTTTTTTCTATTCACTTTTTCAATTCAAACTTGTAGATTCCTTTGCGTTTCTTAGTATAAAAAAATAGACGAAGAGCAGAGGAAAAAATAGTGGTGGCGGCAAGTCGGCTGGGAAAAGAAGAGAGACGAGAAGAAAATACGTTTTTACGACATGTTCCATTTCTCTCGACAGCTTCCCTTACATATTCCTCTACTATTTTCCATTTTTTCCCCTGCTCTGGGGATCAATTGCAACCTATAAGAAAATAAAAAATATATCTACTTGTTCTTCTATTTTACACTTTGTGTTCATCGTTTTGCCCTATATGGTCCAGAGATCTTGGGAAGAAAAAAAATTTATTTATAGTACAAAAAAGCATCTGCTTCTGCTGTTACTACTACTACTTCCACTACAACTACAGCGCTAGTACCACTCACTTCTCCTGTCTGCCACTTCCCTTGCTTTTGTGGTTACTCCACTAGTGTGCAAAATGGTGTCGTTGAGTAAGGACCTACATGATTACTCTCCCATTGAGTAAAACCATTTTACAGAGAAAAAAACTCTTGAAATATTTAACACTTTCAAAAACAATTAACCTTCACCACCAAAATTTTTTTTTACCTGGGATTGCAAAAGCTCGTACAAAAAGCTGAGAGCGCGTGTACCCCACGTACATATCTGCACTTGCTTTGCTCTTGTTAATGAAGCAACATGTGTCTGCTTCCAAACAAAAATTTTGATTGGTCACATTATTACCACCTTGTACAGCTAGTCAGACAGTAAGAAAGCATTTGTAGGTAAGGTTAAGGGATAAAATACTCGAAAACTTATTATTATCTTTATCATTAACAGTACATTATTCGTTACTTGAAAATTGTGTGCAAATGTGTATGTGTTCGTGTGTGTATATATATATACGTCAGTGAAAGTGAGTGAAAGTCAAAATATTTCTGTAATATTACAAAAACTCGTCGCGTTAGTAACACAATTTTGAAGAGTAAAAAAGTTGTATTAACTAACTGCCTTGTCTTTAGGCTGTTTTTTTCCTTCGTGTGTTTTACAAGTAACTTGTGTAGCCTGCGGCGCACTCTTTTCCTTCAAATGCAAAACTCTCAACTTTTTTCTTTCCAACCATCCAAGCATACTGTTTCTACTTCCACTACTACTACTACCATTCTTTGACCTTAGCAACCCTTTGTAGTTATCATGTCAAGTGTATGTCGTCATAACACCGACCTACTTACCCAACAAACCAAACACCCACTCACGATAATATAGCGTCATCATTCCGTCAGTCAACTCTCACTCCTTTTTTTAACGTTCAACTTGCATTTTACCCATGGAAGAGAAAAAAAATGACGGCAGCTATTTTTACTTTCTCTCTGTGGTCTAACTTGCTCACAGTCTATAAAAGTTGTATTTGCATCCCTTCAAACTTGTCCAGCTCACCATCATGTTTCATTATTCACTCATGACTTTCTCTCTACAAAATACAACCACCACACACAAACCAACAAGCCATACCGTAACACTCGTCCACCGTGTCGTTTCAGTGTCTTGAGGCCATCAATGAAGTAAAACAAAAAAAGTTGCAAATAAGAGAGCGAGAGAGAATAAAAAACAAGATTTTTTTTGGTACAGTCAAACGCCAGTCAAACAAAGGGAAACGATAAAAAATATGCAATATTCCCTCTAGCAGAAAACAGGAAAAAACAAAATAATAAATATTGTTAATAATAAATTGAGTGACAAGTATATTTTTGAAGGTAAAAAAATGGTAGCCTTTTAAATAAATGCAAGCAGGTTGTGTACTGACTACTACTGACTATTAAACTGCTAAACAATTTTTGGTCTGCGAAAGAAAAAAATATGATGAAATTATGAAAAAATCGTATGCTTGGCGTTATTGTGGTACAATTTTTTTTCTACAAAGTGATGGTGGCGGCTGCGGTGGGACAACTTCATTGACATAATTAACAGTCCAGTGCGCTGGATCTTGTGCCATGTTGTCGCCATTGTCATCATCATCATCATCGCGTACAATAGAAATATCACCAGAGGAAAAAATAAAGAAATATCGATCTTTTTTGCTGGACTCTTATGTGGATGGCAATCAATTTTACGAATATAAATTGAGCATGTGGCTGGTTACTCGCTCTATTTTATTGTTGAACATCATCTCGATAGAGTTAGGAGGAACTTGGTATACTGGGTTTGTTTTTTAAGAGAGAGAAAACTGAATAAATATTTTGCAGGGAATAAAACAGTAATATTTGAATTTTGAAAAGAGCGTGGGTGACCCTAGGAGGAAGATTATTGTAAAAGCCCATGATTCCTTACAAGAGATGCATTCTAGTAAAATAAACATGTTTGAAGCTAACACATAGCAAAGTAGCGAAAGTATATGATTTAGCAGCAAGTCTTCACTAATTTGAAAAAATGCCAATTAATTGTCTTATTAATCAACTACAGATCTTTTCCTTTTTAAGCATTAGATTCACAATTTAGCAAAGGTCATTAAGTCTAGTTACACGAATGTCTTACTTTAAAAATATATAGACAGACAAACATAATAAAAATTATGGTAAGAATTATCACATAGCTTCTGCCACTTGGTAATAACAGTTTTGGAATTGAGTTTTCTTCTTGGATAGAGTGATGTATGATGATGATGATGATGATGCTTTTTTGGGGCGCCCGATCATGAAGAAGAAGAAGAAGGCCAAAAAATAAGAATAGTTGAAAAATAATATATAATAGTCATTCTCATGACGACTACGCCACCAGTAGTTGTGGTACACACGCCTACTTTTATTTTCTTCTTCCAAACTGTCTAACACTTTTCTGGGCTGGGGAGAAAATAAATAGAAAGACAGTGAAAGATATCAAGTGATGCTGCCGTTGTTGCACACGTAACGTGCGAAAGATAGAAGGAAAATAAAAAAGAGAGAAGGAAAGCTGTTACAAACACATTATGGCACCATTACGGCTTTGAAATGAAGCAAAAATAGTAATACTAGTTGTTGGTGAGTACGTATTATTATTATTATTATTATTATTACAAAAGAAAGAAAGACATCTTCTCGTGACTTTTACCGCAGTGAGTAGCTGATAATGTCGTTTCTGGTTGTTTTTCTTGTGTAGTGACGCGTCGTTATATATAATTTTTTAAAGAGAAAATAAAGCATGTGAAGAATGTGCAAATGACTAATTTAAAAGAGAAAATTTCCAGAGAATTATTTAAACAATTTAATTAGTTATAAACATACCTCTTAATATATTATTAAATACGTATGTTATTTTAAATTGTCAAAGAAAAATGTATTTGGATAGAAAGAAGGAAAAAAATAGTAATGGGAAGGATTATCAGTATAACAGTAGTAGTAATAATAATAATAATAATAATAACAGCAGTACAAGTTTATCTCGATAAAATGACATTCGCATCGTACTACCCGGCATTATTATTGTCGCCGTTGTCGTCATTGTCATTTGCAGAAAACGATGAAAAGGCAAATGTATTTATGGTGAAAGGGGTGGTTGGGTTAGCACAAGTAGAATTATTGTCGCCACCGCCGCCGTCACTATCACTATCAGCGCTACTACTACCACCACCACCAATAATTCTAGCAGGTTTACCAAGGGAATTATTCTCACTGGACTGTGAATGTAGTGAAAGGAAAAACTACTTTCTATTATTATCCTTTTATCTTCGTCATCGTCAGCAGCAGCAGCAGTTTCATCATCATCGTCATGATCTCACTTTTTGTTTTTTTTCACAATTGCACAGTCAACGGAAAAGTTTTTAGCCTTTTCACCCGCTCTCCCTAAAATAGTCTTGTGTCTAAAATTGCGCCCCTGCTTTATCTCTCTCTTGGAAAATAACACTGAGCAAGGTCAGCTATAAAAAGGGAAACAACAAAAGGAATTATTCATTTGAAATTTGAGCAAGTCGAGTGAACCTTTTTCTCTCTGTGTGTGCCTCTTCCCTTCTCCACAGCGCTCTTATTCTCCTTCTCCCTTTGGTAGGGTGTAAGTAAAACGAGAAACTTTATCCTTCTTCGGGCGCCTTTTGTTTTCCTCTTCAGAGCTAGCTTTTACTACTAGCAGCGGTGGTAGTACTATATCGCTGGCTAGAAAACAAGTAAAGAAAATATGAAAATTTTGTCGAGAAGAATGTCTTTTTTGTCCTTCTTCTATGCAGTTTTGTTACTACAAAACCGTTTAATAACAAGTGTGCAGTGTAGTGGCAGTATCAACAACAGCAGATAAAATACACACACACACACACACACACAATCACACAAACTACACAACTTGGAAACCATAATGTCACCAAGAGTAAATGCAAGAGAGGAAGGAGGAATTAGAAAACAATTGGGAAATTCATTCTCTCTCTTCTTCTCTTTTCCTAGCCTTTTCTATTTTAACTTTTTGTGTGTGTCTCTCTCTCTCTCTTTAAAAAAATGCACCATTTCATCGCCAAGCAGCAAACGGGAGGAAAAAGCCCATGAACCAAAAGCAGATGAGCCAGTGAATAAAAAGTTGTACTAAATAGGAGTAAAGAATAGCGAAGAAAACAATAATCGTTTAAATTTCTCTCTCTCTTCTCTTTTGGAATGAGGATACAAAAGGAATTCAATTTTTGGCTATCTATTCATCCGCTAAAAATACCCTCTCCAACAGCAGCAGCAGTAGCAAGAGCAGAAGCGAGAGAATTGGAGTAGGGAGAAAATAAAAGGAATGAATGAATATGTCCAATACTTTTTGGCAATTCTTATTGCCTCTCCTATTCTGCTGCTGTTCACTTTATAAACACTAAAATTTACAAAAGTTCTTGCATTATATCCTATGCACCTACACACATGTATATGTTATGAGTATCACATAAAAGCAAAATATATATATATACTTATAATAAATACAACGAGCAGTTTGCTACGAGAGTGTGGATAATAACATTGAATTTTAATTCCTTTTCCCCGTCCTTATTTTGATAGCTTCCCTTTTTTTAATCGCTCTCTTGACACCGACATTTCTATTTAAACTACTACTACTACTACCACCACCACTGATTCCGCATATTATTTTTTTCTATTCAAAATATCCAAAGCTAACTGTAATGTGCTAAAATACAAAAAAGAAAACGTTGGATAGTGTTTCTTCTTCCTATGTTCCCCATATATATTAAATCTTCAAGCGACTTTTCTCTTTATCTCTACCAAATCATTCAAAGCCATCTCTGCTCGTTTCCATTATAAAGTAATACAACTTGCATAATAAGATGCCCCCGCTTAGCAAAAAAAATAATATAAAGTGTCCCGTCATTAGTCCACAAACCACATGAAAATTAAAGCATTTCTCCTTTCGCAACAAATTAAACATCCCACAGTGCATTTTTTACTCCCAAAGCAAACCAAAAATAACAAAATTGTTTTTTTCTTCTTCTTATACTGATATACTGAATTAGTGCATAATGCAGCCTGCGAAATTTTTATATTAATGATGATGAGGAGAAAACGAAGGAAGACAACAATTGTGTCCTCATTATCATCATCATGCTCGCATCATCCATACAGATAATATGAAGGTACACCAGCAACAGCAGTACAAATAAGTCTGTGCATCATTATTGGTTGATTGAAGGTGGCATTGGTAGAGTATAAGGTTCCTAGCAAGTGTGGTGATCATTGTATGCCTGCTTCCATAAATCCTTTTTTTCTCCCGGTATCCCCTTCTTCTTCTTCTCCTTGACCAGATATCCAGTGCTGTTGTGTGATAGTAAAAGAAAAAGTGCTAGTTCATTTTTATTGTGAATGTGCATTCATCTGTACACATCATTCGGCCGCCAGTGCAATCTTCTTTATTGTCTTCTCTGCTGTCTACTCAGAAAGTCTAATAATTTAATCATATTCCCTGTCACCGTCACCATCATCATCATTGTCATCGTCGTTGTTGTATCACCTTCTCCAGCGCTGACCCGAAATTATGCAATCCACCATCGCCTGTCACTCAGCCGTAAGGTCGTTGCCAAACACAAAAAATATATATAAAACTCTTCTTCCTTTATATATGTACTATATTTCTTGTAGATTTTTACGCTCATTTAAACTTTTTGATGATATCAGTCAATCTGCTACTATAAAACATATATATATATGTATAATATAGCCGCGATGATGATGTACGTTTTTGCTATTTAATCTCTACTACTAGTAACGTTCTATTTATTATCAGTATTGTTATTATTAATAATATTATTATTAAAGTTATTGATAATAATAGTTAAACTGTTTTATGATGATGCTCAGCTGCGCAGCCTTATAATTAATTTTAATAATAATAACAACATAGTCAGCGACTAGTTTCCACTAATCAGTATATCAAATTTAATGATTATAGAAAAACACTAATAATTATACTTTTACAAACTCTTGCAAAACTTAAGTATAATTAATAATAACAATATAATGCTCCATTATTAACACCGGTTTTGGAAGTTTTGCTGAAACCTCAGAAAATACATATTAAAAAAATAAACAGGAATATTTTTTACAAAAAAAACAAAAATATTATTTCATTACTAAAAACACATATATATATGTAAATATATATATATATAACCAGAACTTTTTAGAGCTGATTATGACGAATTCTCCAAATAATACTACCAAAGATTCTTCTTGTTCTTCTTCTTCTACCACTACTACTACTACCATTCCTACCTACCATGTGACCTGATTCTTTTCATCTTGAAAGGCATACTGATGTCCTGTAAGTTACAATGCTCTTTTTTAATTTTTTACTAATATAAACCGTAAATTTGTAGAGAATAAAATGATAACATAATAATTATAGTTTATAAGATGTATAGTTAGAATTACTGTAGCTAAAAGTTATATATAAATACATATTATTTATTTTCTTCTTTTGTAAACTATCATTTATTTAGTTTTTTAAAATTTGTTTGTATTCCGTTATTCATCTTGTAGTCAATAGTTTTCATTAAAATTTTGCCTTGGTTTTGTATTTTCATTATTTAAAAGTACTTATCTACCTATAACTTCTTTTGAGCTTTTGAGTTCAACTAATGACATCTCCGGAAGCTACAAACAACCGCATATAAAAGTACATATCCGCTTTTTTACTGCGACGTTCATTAGTTACTAGTGTTATGGCTAGTATTATTATTATTATTTGGGGCGCTCGCTTACTTAACATTGGATTTCTTGATAAAATACATATGTGCCCATATAAATAATATATCATCTCATAAGAATAATTATTACGGTCAGAATATATATATTGCATATTTATATATGAACATTGTAGTGATTTATAATGTGAATAGTAACAAATAATAATAATATTTTTATAATATTAATAATAATATTGTGTATCCACGTCTGTTTGCGAGATCACGTTGCAAACACCCAATGGATTTGGCACATGTCGAATGCAACTAGGCTATATGTATACATATTATTATTATTTCATTGTGTTTACCCTTCTACAGCTTTTTCCAAACTACTACTACTACTACTATTATTATTATTATTATAAATAATATGCCTGAGAGTAAATATATGTGAAATGAATTAATCCTGGTTTTGCTGGTGGCAGAACAGGTTGCTCATTAAAACGGGTGAAATGCTGATGATAAAGTTGAAAGTATACTTGGCTGTAAAGGAAATTCGGAAGAGGAGAAGAGAAGGAGGAGAAATGAGAGTGTGCAGCTCTCTGCAAACAACTTTTGATAAAATGATGATGATGATGATAATAATAATAATAACAATAATGCTATTACTTACATTATTTGCAAAGCAAAACCAAAGAAACATCAAACTCTCTCCTTCTTTCTTCTTCAAACGTTCCTTTTCTTGCTGCCTCTTTCCATGATGTTTCATCAAGTTAAGTTATTTGTACAATCAAACTACCAAATTTTTTTTTGCTGCCGCTGCATATTTATTTGTACCACTGCTACTTCAACTCCTACTACTGCTGCTGCTGGTTAAGATGGTGATGGCGATACTACTACTCGAGTGGCATACACAAATGTCATCATCATTATCACTCATCATGTTGAGTTTTGAGGCTGATCGTGTTATC
>JAHZMT010001837.1:0-12322 GCA_027743785.1 Sinhomidia bicolor | reverse complement strand
GGACCAGTGCGTCTCCTTGACTTGTACATGTAAATACGCTTGTACTTCTTTTTCTTCCAACAGTAAAAAAACAACTCTAGTTGTTCTATGTTTACTGTGTATGTGTGTGTATATTACACATTTCACTTTTTCCTCTCTTTTTTCCTGTATTTCACAAAACATCGTTATTTTATTTTTTTGGTTGTCCCCAATCATGTTCCGCCCGATTCCCCAATGTCCCTCTCCCCATTTGAGATTGTATTGATTTTTGTAATGTCCGTTCAATATAGCGGTATTTCTTTGCAGTCAAAAGATTGTCAATTTAGAAGATTAAGAGAAGAATAGAGTTAGTGATAATATTTGACAGTGCTTTTGAAAAGAAATCAAATCAAAGTACAATAGAAGTATATGGTATTTGGATAAACTCTATACACAAAAGTTATGTATATACAATGTACACTACATTATATATATATAGGTACCTGCATATAGATATATCACGTTATTTCCTCCGATGTCCATCTGTCCGTTTTGGTAGTAGTATCAACGTCAATTTCTTTAGCGCGGACAAAGCACGTCTCTCAAAGTGACGGACAGCAACGAATGTCCTTCTTCCTTTCTTCAGCGTACTTCCTTCCCAATACAACAAGGCTAAATATATAGTATGTACCAATGTATGTACATACAGACTTTTTTTTATTTCAAAACATCTTGCTCAAAGCTTCAACTAGATACGTGTACCTACATAATATTCAATACAACAATACAATACGACAATACACTTTGTTCACCAAAGTTTGCTGTCTATATACACATACATATATTACCGCTGTACAATGACAGGTCGTTCCTCATATTATACTACTTTCACTTGTTTCGTTTATGATGCGTTAAGTGAGAGATTTGCAGTCTGTTTCCCTTTTCCCCTTTTGACCAAACTCAACATGTATTTGCATTTTCACATTTGGATAACTCCTTGAAGTTTATTATATTATGTAAGTCAAGTACATACATGGTTTGACGACGCCTTTAGTATATACATACATACGTATATACATAATATATACACACATGTGGATATATATGGTTATAAATATATTATGCTGTTTCGCTATCTTGCATGATTAACTACAGACATTCTTACCAAAACTCGTTCTTCACTTGAGGGAACTTTCTTTTTTCCTCAACACGTTACTACAACTCCAACTCCACTGTGTGGTAATACACAAAAAAAATCCAAAAGTTGTACACGGTTCTTTTATACCTACCCACCAACGTGTATGCTTAAATGTACTGGGAAGTCAGTGAGCCATCCGTGCAACTTTTTTTATAGCAACAAGGTACATTCTGTACTTTTTAGTATTCTTTCTTCCTCCCTCTTTTGTATTATTGTAGGCCGAAAAGTTTTGCTGAAAGAGTAACTTTTCCTCACAAATATATTCTCGTCATTTTGCAAGCATCTCCATTTTCCTTTTTTTCCCTTCAGCTGAAAGGTTTGCTCAAGTCTTTTCCAGCTTACAAAAGAAATTTTAGGGACAACTGGTTTGTAGAAGGTTTATATACACAAGGTAAAATGAATATAATGCATGCTTTCTTTTCTCCGATTTTCGTAGCTAAAAACATAAAAAAGTGTAAGTTCATAACACATCTTTTTGTGAATTTATTTTATTTTCGCCATTTTTTACATACTTTGAGTGGATTCATTTTTTTGTACAAGAAAAGAAAAGTGTGGAATAAATGTTGCTTCATTTCATGGTTTTAAATTGTGTTCTATCAGTTGGAATGATTTCCCTTGTTTGCTTGATTCATTTTCTTAACTATTACTACTTTCTTTATCTTACACGTTTTATCTTTTCTTTCTTTTCTACAAAAGACACGCTTCCGTAATAACCAGATAGTAATTTTCTTTAGTGATTTTTGAACCCGTTTCTACTCTACTTCTGCTACTACTACTAGATTGTCTCAAGATGAACAAAATTTTGAAAGAAAAGTGTGATGTATGTCAGTCTTTTTTGTCTGAGTCAGCAAAAAATGTACTGTTTTAGATAATTTAATATGCTAGTTTTTCATTTACAGCCATTTTGTTACATGGCTGTAAAAATTGTGCAGGTACAACATGTTCTCTTTTTTTATTGAATATTATTATTTTATTATTATTATTATTTCCTTTATGAATCAATTCCGACCCAATTGGTTTTGTTTTCCCCGTGTTACAATCATACACATGAATACCATAATTGTAATTACTTTTTCAAACGACCGCAATTCGTATTTATGAGAGAGAATGAAAAAGCCAGTAAAATAGTTACAACATTAATGAGAAGCAAAAGCGTTCTAGCTCTATGTAGGTATATAGCTAATTATTAATGCAAGCTTATGCATGTTTATAGCTAATGTTCCAGTTATTATTACGCCTTTGTATAGTCACTTCTCAGAAATAACTGTTAAAGTATAAGGCTATTATTATTACAACAACCATTTTCATTTGCTACTTTTGCATCGTTTCGTTTGACACGCTGCTGCATTATATAACTGCCAAATGTAGTAGTCATCATCACATGGTGTGCAAGATGTTAGTTTGATGGCTATCATATGCAGCTTTAATACTCTTATGAATTTTTTAAAATCCTTCAATATTCAACAGAAAAGGTCGCCAGTTTTGTACAACAAAATAGTAGATATTTAATCAAGCAGTTTTGCGTCCGCTGTGCTCATTTCCACAAACTTTAGAACTTTAGACCCATTCTACTTATTTACGCAATTATTGTGCATGCTAATGCCGACTTCCCACCAACATCAACCAACTTTTAAATAATGCTGTGGGAGTTTCTTATCATTTTAACTGACAGAATCATTTTCTGCTTGGTGAAAGTTGAATAGTGAAAAAGAATGCGTCAATATTCCACCATAACGCACACCCAGAGATTTAGAGGATAATACAAGTTATGCTTTTTGATGGCAGCGTTATTATTATTAAGACTAAGTAACTTACATATCACCAGGCGGGTGGCATATAAACGTCACCACCTGCAATATTTCATATGCCTTTTCTGCCATTCATTTTATGCACAAAAATGAAAAGTTAACGAACATAACATCTATCTAACCCTCCCTCAAACTTGCTTTTCTTCTTCTTGGTGGTTTTGGAGCTTAAAAGTCATTTAAAGAAGAAGAATGGAACCNAAAAGTTAACGAACATAACATCTATCTAACCCTCCCTCAAACTTGCTTTTCTTCTTCTTGGTGGTTTTGGAGCTTAAAAGTCATTTAAAGAAGAAGAATGGAACCGTCATAATATTCTTCTTTTTTTTGATATTTTCAAATAAAGAGACTTTTATCATGTATAATATGCTTGCTAGCATGTATTTTTTCTCCTTTCTCTTGTGGGATCATGCTGTGGCAGTGGTAGTGCTACAAATGTAAGGTATTTTCTTTCCTTTTTTCTCCCTAATAATGGTAAACGGGGCAAAATGCAATTTAATGTTTTCTTCTTGTAGCAGTAGTAGTAGTACCTTTTCTCTTTGGTATAACTTGTTTTATACACAAACACGTATAATATTACTACTGCATACATGCAGACGGAGACAGACACAACAAACACATCATTTTCTATCTTGCAGTAGTACCTTTTCTCTTTGGTATAACTTGTTTTATACACAAACACGTATAATATTACTACTGCATACATGCAGACGGAGACAGACACAACAAACACATCATTTTCTATCTTTCCATTTTCTTTTCTTGCAGTATTATAGCCTCACATCACATATCCTGTCCCTTCCACTTTTTCTCACTTTTTTCATCTTCTTTTTTTCGCCTACTACTTCTTTATACGATATATTTATACATCGCTCATCATGAGTCGCCGTTCTGGGGAAGAGGTTTGTTCGTTGCTGAAGAAGAGCGAAAGAGGCGGCTTTGAATGCTGATTTACGAGTTGTATGTAAGCAGAATGAATGAACGGAGGATCCACCAAGAAAAGAAACACTGTATGTGTGTGTGTGCACTCTACTTGTGTGCTTGCTATACGGCAAAAAAACACTATTAGAACTGTGTGCTTTTGCTCTCTCAGCTCACGTTAGTTAGCATTGTATTATGAATTTCCCTTTTCCCTTTTTATTCCTTCTTCCAGGTCAACATAATATTCCGCCCTTCCTTTTTCTGCTTTCACGTTTATCACGGTGGAAAGTTGTAACAAGGGAATTCATGCTGTGCCTTCTTTTTCGTCTTCGTCTTCCTTTCCTTTCTCACTTGCTCTCTCTCTCTCTCTGTCTAGTCTGCCTGCCTGCCTATTTCTTTCTTTTCCCTTTCCTCATTCTCCTTCATTTTATCTTATTTCTTTCCACCTGGTTTTCCATAAGCGTGTTTCCAGTAATAATAATGGTAAGAGGCAGCCGGAATAGCAGCACTTGCCGAAACTGTCGAGTTCTCCAATGTTCTCATTCCCTCTCTCACTCTCTCCCATTTATTTTCAAGGAGTTGTTTGTTTGTTTCTTCTCCTTTCTTTGTGCTACATGAACTATAACACAAGAGTAAAAGAGGGATATTATTTGAATGTAAAAGATATTATCAAAACGTACATTGATACAGATATACCCAGTATCACATGTAGTATTATTGCAAAAAGGAAAGTGTTTTGTTAATTGTATGTACGTATGTACGAGTATAATATGTATATATATACTCGTTATGTGCGTATGGTCATGTTTGGATGCACATGAGTCCATTGTATGTATATGTATGTACATTGAATACTGTAGATTTCTATGTCATGTTGGCGCTATTGTCCATATTAGTTAGAAGAAAGGGTGCTTTTGTCCCGTAATGAAGTGCGAGTGAGGTTTTTCAATGTTATATACGTGTGCTTATATGTAATGATGATGATGACTGACTGAGTGAGTTTGAAACTCTCTAAGCCATTACAAAGTACTACTAAAAGTGTGCATATTGGAAGTAACCACTTTTAACAAGACAAGTCATTTGCTGACACTTTTCT
The DNA here is from genome assembly GCA_027743785.1 of Sinhomidia bicolor. Lineage (NCBI taxonomy): Eukaryota > Metazoa > Arthropoda > Collembola > Entomobryomorpha > Entomobryidae > Sinhomidia > Sinhomidia bicolor. Next base: position 7,344 of record JAHZMT010001837.1, on the reverse strand, counting down.
TTTTCCTTGCAAACGTTCCTCATGTTCACTCCTCATGTCCTTCTCATTCTTTCCACATCTCTAATGTGATGCAAAGTGGCAAATTTCTCACAAAATGTCTACACTCCATACGATCAATTTTTTTGTCGTGCTTTTTTCTTTTCTTGTTCTTGTACCCAACAAACTACTGCTTTCTCCAACTAAACGTAAACTACTGCAACGACACAAGAAAGCAGTTACACAAAATGTAGGCATATGTAATTCTGTATGTTTTTTGGCACACTAAAACAAGTTTGTGAGCTGGATCGTTGAAAAGTAGATTGGGATTTACAGTATTTTTCTTGGAGGAAATGAATGAAAAATGGTAAGAGGGAAACCTCTTCCACCCAAAAAGGTCCTTTGGTCGAATTCTATGTATCAAACATGCAAAAGAAATTAATGGGAGCGCTCTGTGTGTGTTTGTGTATGTGCCGAGCAAGCAGCAAGTTTCTTTTATGCGGGTTTTAAAGACATACACATCACGAAAGCAAAAAAGTAAGCTTGAATTCACTTTTGTTTTCTGTTCTACTTCCTTTTCAACCAAGCCAAAAAACTGAGTAGAAATTTGTTCACTCTGTAAAACTGCACTGAACTGAATGTGCTAAGCTTAGTTCAATGGGCTTACAAACTTCATTACAGTCGAGTATACCAAGCTATATTTTACATTTCACTTTCTCTTCCTTTAGTTTTATGATACAACAATAGTTAAAGCTATAATCATGATTCTTTGCGTGCCTTAAGGTTTTTAACACGGATGTATTTACAGCTATAAATCATTCAAATGTTCAGGGTCTCTGCCAAAAAAAGTAAAATAAGTACAACAATTCTACATAAAAACACTACAATTTTATAGTTTTTTTGCATGTCAGCTTACGTGCGATTTTTTCAGTACAATTTTAAAAGTTATTATTAAATCCATTTTGAATGCTTTTGTAAAGCTTGTCAACTTCTGCATTGCTGTTTCTTTATTTCTAAAGAGGTTTTATGTAAGTACTAGCTAGAAAAAATAAAATATTGAATTGCTTAATAATAATTTTTAAATAGAGAGCTGTATTGTATTTAAATAATATAAGATGAAAATAAAACATATTTACATTATTTGCAACAACAGCATTGTGTTGTAGAAAGCAACTTCCGACTTTCTCTTTTTTAAAGATGGCAATGTTCCAAAGAAAAAAACTTATGTAAAGACACATGGTATAACATACAGCCTTTTTAAAAAGCTGTAAACTTACACAATTTTAGGGCATATTTCCATTTGTTTGCTATAAAAATAAAATTAGTGCTGGTGTTTTTAATATTTTTGCTTTGTGATTATTTTTTTGATTTTTTGATATATTATTTTTATATACCTATTTGTAAATTTTTTGGTTTATTAAATAAATAGGTTTTATTAAAAAACCATTTTCATTGCGCAAAAATTTAGGGTTGTCATTGAACGGCTGGCAAATAAATAAAAATAAAATAGAACACTTGAAAGATTTAGTATAAAGCAAAGCATAAATTGAAAGAACACACACAAAGTTGAAACATGTCATGTCAAAGTGATAGCACTTCAGGAATTACATTCAGCATTCTTTCGAGATTGAAAACAATTTAATTTGGAGAAACGTTGTATTCCCGTTTGACCCGGTGAAAGAATGGGAATATCAAAAAGTGTGCCTTATATTTTCCAGACATATACTACAACTGCAAGTAATACAAATGCACACTCACATAGCACATCGAAAAAACTGTGCAGCAGCAGCAGCAAAGTACAAATAGAAACAGTATGCTAAATCCAATAAAATGAGATACATGCACGAATCCGACAAAACGATCCGTTTTGGTAGTTCAATAAAACACAGAAATGTCTCTTGATAAAAGGAATGTTATAATTTACTGGGATCTGTCTCGATACACACGAGAAGACAAAATGTTTCAAATGATGTACACTTATATATAACAAAACGACATTTCAATATATGTATATATGTAGATAGGTAGGTATGTCTGTATAGAACTTTGATTACATTATATGTACTTTTAATGGAAGTATACAGTCACACGAGTCCCTGAATATTCTATAGAAAAACGATAGTATGTCCCTAATAAACGTATCAAAATGTCGTGTTATTGCCTTTTGTCATAGTTTAATGTTAGCAGATGCTTTCCTGTTCATGCAAACAGAGGAAACACAATATCTCACCCTCAGCAGATTACTGTTTTTAGTGATATGTTCGCTTCATAAAATTATCAGTCTTTTGTACATTTCAGTGTAACAAAAACCGTATAATATTTACACGGGAAAGCTTCACATATCCACCTATATTAACTGATACTAAGAAATCTTTTAGATAACATGTTTCTATTGCAGTTTCGGCAATTACGTTCTACTTTATTTCGTCTATATATTCGTGTTGCCTATTATTTGCAAATAAATGGATGTAGAAAGTTCTGCATTGTTTTCTTTCCTAGTAAAGCATACACAGTCTTAAAACACAAGTTTAAACGGATGACAGAATCACGAACAATATGAAAGTGTTAATACGTGAGCATCTTCTCGGGTAAATAATATATTTATTCTTTTTACGGCTCTTGGTAGAGAAATGATAGTAGCAGCAGTAGCCCAAAATTTTACTTTCGATTTCGACGCAGGAGAGATAATCTGTGGTGGAGTACACAACCACGTATGTGGCGTGTGTTTTATCTCTTTTCAGGTCATTCTTCCGTTTCAATGACATGCTCTCTTGTATATGTTATTATCTTGTAAAATACAATAATAATAGTATATCATATGCGTCCGCATTTTACATGTACGCTTGAACATAATAGGCAAAATCTGGAATGAGGTCCTCCTCCTTCTGATGGCAAGACTAGATTATTATTATTTACGATAGTTGTATACAAATGGATGAGGAAAGTGGAGAAAGTTTCTGCACAAAAATATCCTCTTTCGTCTGCTCTCTCTCTCTCTGTGTGTTTGGAATCTGTGCCGTTGATTCTCTGGCAATGCGAGGATAAATGCGAAATTCCGCATACAGGAAATTGCAATGACGCTAAATCTTTGTTGACGGTATGATGGTGGTGGTGCTTCAAAGAAGGTTTATGAAAGAGATTCCTTGAGACAAGTTGGTTGTCCTGGCTGACTGTCTTTCTCTCTCTCTTTCTATCTTACATGAAATGAATGTTCGTATATATAGAGAGGTATATGTAGAGTTCAAAAAGTTTTTGTGTCTTGGCATTGTACATCCCGAAGACAATAATTCCATAGAGTACTCGTCTACGCCTACAAATGGCCATAGTTCTCAATGGCTTAAGTGAAAAAGTTTTATGCGGGCTAAGTATTCGACTGGCAGCGACTGACAATGAGATGTAGACGTGACTGCAATAAAAGTAATTTATAAATTCTAAATAACAAAATTCTTGTGCCAAATTTGAAGGAGTTGAGTAATAAAAATGGAATTGATGTTCGAACTGTGAACAATGTGCGTTTGGTAAAAAAAAATCTGGCAAAAAAGATAGTTATTATTATTGTTATAATGAAACCACATAAACATTAACAAAAAGTTGAGTCTTTGAGGGAAAATAATGGTAGTTTTTTTCTTTTGTGTTATATGTAATGTTAATTAATGTGATATATTTGACCTATGCACTCTTCCTTTCCTACGTTTTCTCATGTGAGTATGTGCAAACTGCAGACTAATGAATGAAATGAGCCAAAAACAATAATTCTATTGTACCAACTGTCGTATCAATGACCATTCCATCTGGTAATAATAGTAAAAGCAGACACAAATGAATCGATCTGCATTTTCGGAAGGCCAAAGGAAAATGTCCTCAGTCCTTTAATAAAATGATGACAAACGGGTTGGCAGTGTATGCAAGTAGGTATGTGCCATGTGCATACATGAAGTTTCTGTTTTCTATTTTGGCAGATAATATCATGATGGAGAATAAAAAAAGTTTTGGTTTGGTGGGAGAAAGGAAAGACGAGAAGAAGTGGTACACAGACAATACATCAAAATCATAACCGTTATACTTTCACCACCAGCTCTCCGACGATCATGAGTGTATTGTAGATTCAGCTCATTCAAGTATTGATTTAGTGGCGGCAGTAGCACTAGCAGCAGCAGTAAAGTGGGTATAGAGTGAATGGAAACTTATGATTTTTCTTTTGTATAAATTATGTATATGCAGCAAGTTCTTATGGTGTTAATAATGCAGAGTATGCTCATATACATCATCAACATGTAACATGACAATGCTCTCTTGGTGAGTGCTTTTCCCTGTGAGTAAGTTGTCGTTTCACGATTCGTTTCCTGACTTCCTTTTCTCTTAAAATGTTCATCAATAATAATAAGGAAGCTGTGTGTGTGTGTGTGTGTATGTGAAGTTGTGAAACCGTTGCCAAAACCGCAGCAGTCTGGTAGAAAACAAAACGTCAACCATAGACTTGTGTAGGGAGGGATGGTCCCTTTAAGTAGGACGGCCTAACGGTTGTCAGCAAAATTTACAACAAGAGCAAACCAAAATATATACGACGACAAAAGGAAAGGATGAAGATATACAATGTAGACTTATGTTAAATGTACAAGAACCTGATCATACAATACATAGCAGTTCTGCAGTTCTGTCTGTTGTAACCTTTGAAACGACCACAAATATGTGATAACATGTGAGTTTAATGAGCGCTAGAGAAGGAAATAATAATTGAATACGTTGTATATGTGCGTAAGAAAGAGAGTAAACTGTAAATAGTCTTTCTTGTTGGAGGAAACGTCAAAGTGTACAAGTCGTATTTCCTGATTGGGCTCATTAATATTTGACTCGTCTATGAATCAATACTCCCTGTTTCCCTTTCATTTTTTCAAGCTTCCTTTATTAAGCAAAAACTGCGCTGCTGATAAATCCTGTACCTATGCGTAAAATCGACCTCTTTTGATTTTTTGCTTGCCAATACAAAAGCATACAAAAAACATAATGTTTTTTTCTGTATACCTATGCATGTATGTATATATTATATGCTATCACGCTTTAAAATTATATGTTTTACAATGAACACTGTACTTACGAGTTTTCAGTTTAGCTTAACTTGACAGTGGCGTTCCTATAAAATGTTTATTTACATAAAGTTCAGCAGTTCTGCAGAATGCTAAATATAAATCCATCATAAAATGTTTCCTGTTGACTACTTGGGCGGTCACCTTTGGTTCGTAATGATTTTTATGAAGATTAACAAAAAACATTCCACATGTAAATTCCAGTTTGAGGTTTGTACGTTTATTTTTACACTATGCAGTAGGCGTGTCGACTGTCCATACTCGTAAGTGCTAGTGACCGTATTAGCGTTCACACCTCTGCAAAAATAAAACAAAAAATACTTGCCCGCATGAGTTTACTTTGGACTGGCCGTAGAGAATTTTTTGCCAGCGCCTATTTTTCTCCGCAGTCAGCTTTACTTAAATTCACGATGAAAGTCGAAATCCATTGGTTTATTCTATTTCATTAGCTGTTCCATTTATTAGGATAAAAGCAGAAAAGCCTTTGATCCTACTTACTATACATATCTTTTTTTTCAAATGTTAATGTGAAAGCTCTTCCACATTATTTTCCATTAATAAATCAGTTGCATCACACCACTGTGTATGTATGCATATTTACATGACTGGATACGATTTTGCTCAAAGCCGCTAGAAAAAGCCTAAAATGTCACAGTTGTGTGATCTCCAATTGATTCGTAATTCCGTTATTTTCTCTTGCAAAATTATTACCTGAAAGTAGAAAAAGGACAAACACGCTTTGGGAGGAACTCTCTTCCATGCTAAACTAAAGTAAATGGGTGATCCTCTTCATGACTTACATATAATAGCAGACTGTAGAAAAGTACTTTTTACAACCCTTTTCAAGTTATGCAACATTTACTTTCATGTGCTTATACAGCGGTAAATACCTAAATGCACACATGACTTTTACAATGTCTGATGATATAGGTAATACACAATGTTATTGTTATATTATTAAGTGGTGAAGACTGAAAAGTCAAAAATATATATTGACTTGACAATGTCTGTCCGTCCATACATCCTATTCAGCAATATATCTCGACAACGCTTATTATGAGCTTTCAGATTTCACTTTCCCCCGTGGTGGATTGCGTGTCAATCGTGTCAATCAATAAATTGTATCTGCAATTTTGAAGCCTACATCGGTTAACAACAAGTTTTCAATTTTTCAATGGTACAAGAGGCATTAAAATTTTAGACGGTTTTGTAGCCACTTCAACAGTATGTCGATTTCTAAACAAGGTATCTACAACTAGTAGTGGCTGTAAACATATAATGGTTTCACCACTTACATATGTTTTTCTCTCGCAAGGTTTATTATTATTACTATACTTATTATGTACTCTGCTTTCACTATACCAATCAACGGTCATGCCACTATTACGATATTTACGATGGCAAAATTTCATTACTGGCGTAACCTCTCTCTCTTTTTTTATACTTATGTACAAGTGTACTCCGAGTAAGAGTATCACATCCTCTGGTTTTATTGTTAGTATGACCACTCACTACTTCCATGAGCAAGGGATTTTACGACCTCTTCTTGTCAAAACTAATGGACTAATCTTAGTGGGATTGCATGTAGAGGGGATTATACCACTCTTTAACTTACAATTGAAAAAGCACACGACGACGCGTTTGAACAGAAGCGTCGTCCTATTTTGCAAACCATAATGCATGAAAGGAAACGCGGGGAAATACACACCACTTTCACTTTGAACAATGACAGGCTAAAATATTAGACAGGAGAATGGATGACTGTCGTAGAGACTTTTGGAACAGGCAATTTCCTGTTCACCAACAACACCAAATGTTTTTCTACCTTTTCTTCAAGCGTAATCACTACACAGCATTTTTTATTTTCAAACAAAAACACATCTACTACACACTCCTTCTATCAGTGCAGCAGTAACCAGTGTAAGTACCTGGGAATTGTGTACATGTATATTCATAATAATTTTAAATGTGCACAACCTTTTTTGTGAAATGGTAGTGTGGGTGTGTGGATTTCTGTAAAATTTAGTACACTTCTCTGCCAATCCTTCGTTTTTTCCCTTCTGTTTTCTTGCATTTTTTCTCTTAACGCCAGCTCAGGTAAAATTTTATTCGCATGCATGACTTTACTTTTCCCCCCGACTTTTATACAAATCGTACACAATACACATGTATGTACAAAATAGGTGTGTATACAACACACACACATATTGATTTGATTTTCATTCATACGACATCCACAACTAGTTTGCAGCGAAAAATTGAAAATGTATGAGATACAACACAC
>JAHZMT010001836.1:0-11836 GCA_027743785.1 Sinhomidia bicolor | reverse complement strand
ATCTGATATAATACACGCAGAAAAACCAGAGGGATGAAAAATATACTTTTAGCTTGCGCATTTTTCATCCATACATTATCATTATTGCTATTATAGTATTTAGTTCATTTCCCATTGTTCTTTCTGAAAGGAAGAAAGAAAGAAACCGCTCCCCTTTTTCTTTTCCTGTTTACTACCACCACCGTCTCCTCAACAACGTCTATTGTCCTTACAAATTTCTGGAGCAAGGCACACATCTCTGTCTATTGCGTGTAGGTAGGTAGCGAGTTCGATTCCAGCAGATCCGCTTTTTCCTTTGTTCCTCTACTTTTTGAACCTGATGATCGCTCAATATGCAGCAACTGAATGCAGCGTAAAATATGGCAAAATTAATGTTGTCGTCGTCGTTGTGATACAAGTGACGAGAATAGGAAGGAAACACGCACAAAATATATATATATATATTATCCCATGCACCATCCACCGCCACCAGACAGACACAGAGACACACACAGACACACTCTCACAACACAGCCCAAGAAGAGGCCCAGTTTCCCTTGCAATTACATTCCAGTTGAGTCGTCAAAGCCCTTTTTATTGTTGTTGTATGTGTAAGTAAGTATATGAGTAAAAGTAAGATAAAACGTGGAAGATGTATACTAAACTAGTATTCTCAGTCAGTCTGACTGAACAGCGAACGGGTTGAGAGTTGTGAGAGAAAACCAAAAAGTGGTGGTGGTGGTGGTGGTTGCTGCTGCAGAGCATGCACAATTTATCCGTCACGGAAGCAAATCTCTTTTATTTATTATTATGTAAGTAATGCGGCCTCCACACAGCCACCTTCTTTAATGTACTTGTCATTGTTTAACAGCACATATTGCATTTGAACAAGAAGAGTGGCTTGTCGTGCCTTTTATCTGCTTAATGGTACTAATACGCTGTAATTACTGTTTACTCTCGTTTACATGAGTGTATTTACTTTTATTTAAAAAATCTTAAGCAAACTACACAAATCAAAGCGACACATTGAACAGAGTTCCGTTTTAACACCTCTTTACAAAATAGATATTTATAAAAATTTATTCATGTTTTCCTTTATGCAATTTGTGGCATTTCGGATGAATCAGACAGATATTTATTTCTCATGAAATAGCCAAATGAATCACCAAAAAAACAGTCAAGTCAATATGTGGAGACGATAGGAGCATTAGGAGTGTAATAACAATTATCATTCCAATCGTTGTCAGTTTTGCCGCAAATGTTTCTCAAGTAAATGCAACCGTAACCAAACTGCCAACACAACAACGCAAACCAAAAGTTCAATGGTACAACGTGATCAGCACAATGCCTAGATAATGTTATAAGGCAATTTTGAAAAACCATAACGTTTTTTGCAATTGCATATTATTCTCATGTTATGTTATGAGCAGGCAATCAGGACAATCCCCATAAAATACATTTCTTTCTTATTGCAGCAAACAAATGTCCCATTCTCTCTGTTTCCATTGCACGTTTTAATGCTGCACTTTTCCTGAGCAACATTTCTCCATCTTATTTTACTTTCCAAAAAAAAAACAAAAGGGCATATGTGCTGTTTTAGCGTAATCAATTGCATGCTACATCTTGTTAAACAATGAAAGCTAAAAAAACAAGACGAAACATATCTTGTAAAAGTACTCAAATGAGCTTTTGTAGACAAATACAAGGCAAAAAGTGTTGAATTCATATCATGTACAAGAACAGAGAAAAAAAACGTTTGGATTTTTCTTTCATTCATTCATTCATGATGATTGTGATCATCGTCATCTTCTTCTTCTTCACGATCGTCTATATTTTTATATTATGATTATACTTATGTGTATTGGACGATTGTTGTGGACGAGGATGACAACGGGAGAGTAAAAATGAAAATAAAAAAGATATTTTTTCTTCTTCTCTTCTTTCTCTTTTTCTGCTGCTGCTGCTGCATTGCACTAGAAAATGCTTTTTACATCATCATCGCCATCATATCATCCTTGTTGCGGCCTACACACACACACACTCCCGTTTTTTTCAAACTACAAAATATGTGTACATGATATACATACAATGTAGAATTTTTTTTGATGTGATAGAAACAACCAGCAGCAGTAAAGTAGTATGTTGTAGCATCAGCCAGCCCAACCCAGGCAGCAGATAGGCACAATTTCTCTCTCTCTCTCTTGCATTATGGATCAAAGCGCTCAAGTGTGAAATCGCAGAGTTGGGGAGCAACTACTTCGCATACATATTATACAAAATAGAAAAAAGAGCGAAAAAAATACACACGAATAGATAGATAGACATATTACAACAGCATCTCTTTTTTCTTTTTTTTTCTCTCTCTCTCTAAAAAAATCTCCAACAAAACGATTGTGATCCATACACAGGAACAAGAGCTCAGTCAGTAGTAGTATATACTGTGTACAAAGTACACAAGACGAACAGACACGCAAACTGTAAGCTGCTGTAATAGTAGTAGTTGTTGTATTTAGAAATTGTATGGTTGTAGTTTTCTAGCTTTTTTTCGGTTGTTGTGGATTTCATATTATGGATGTGGACAGAAAAAGGAAATAAAGTATAAAAATAAATAAAACTCTTATTCCGCAACTAGACATTATACTTATATTTTAAAGAAGAAGAAGAAAAAAATACAACAGCAAAACTGCTGCTAGACAAATTTGACGAGGATGATACAATGTAATGTAACATTACATGGAAAAAAAAGAAAATATACAAAAAAAAAACCTGGAAAAAACATGACAGTAGTAATAAAAAATATTGTGCAAAGTTTATTTGGATATTTGACGCTGCCAATTTGTTTACTTTCTTTTATAAATAATAATAAAACATCCCCAAATATGCATACCTTGAAGAATGACTAGATTGAACTCAGAAAACGACAATTGTAAAATGATATAATGCTGTAGTATGAATTTTTTTCATAGATTTGGCTTAGGTACTCAAATGCTTGTTATTTTCTACTGCTTACAAGTTTGCTTATTACATAAAAGCAAAACTATAACTGCGGACTGAACAGAGAGCTTTAGCGATATTTGTGACAACAACAACATTACAAAGAGAGGGAAAGGGCTGTATAGCAAAACTATAACTGCGGACTGAACAGAGAGCTTTAGCGATATTTGTGACAACAACAACATTACAAAGAGAGGGAAAGGGCTGTAAATGAATGTAAAACGAAAATAAACCTTTTTTTGTTATCACTTGCCGATTATTATAATCTTTACATATCAAGTATATATATTGTTTTTTAAAGTCTCATTCAAGCCAGCAAGAAGAAAAATGAAGCATGGCCAGTTGTTGTATGGTTGAGTCCACTGCTGCTACTACTACTACTACTACCGTCATATCCGCCGACCGTCGGATTAAATATACATAATGGCCTTGAACCGATTCAATTTTTTATGGTGATATGAGAAAAGGAAGGAAAAGAATGGGAAAAGCAAACGGGGCACACGATGAAAATACAAAGTAGAAAATATGCTCAACTATCTGTGTATCTGATGATATAGCTGCTATACTCGAAGGTTATATAGAGAATACAATACGAAATGCATATGTAGGCATGCCGTATGTAAACTACAACATGAAACGGACCAGTACGAGTAGATAGCATTATCTTCTTAGGCACCTATTTTATGAAGGGATTATTGTAAGGCGAAGCAACATTTTCTCTCGTTTCCTCTTTCTCCTCCTTACCCCAAAAAAAGAGAGAAGACTTTGGCAACGGAAAATGTTAATTTTACCTCTACAACCCATTCTCCCTCCTGTGGACGTTCTTCCTCTATTTTGTTTTGCTTTTTTTATAGATCACTTTCTTCTCAACACCAAATCTATGTATGTTCATAGAACAAGGTCCACTTTTGGGATTGGACACGCTGTGAATTTGTATTGTAAATACATAATACGTGTACTCAGTTTCGTAGGAATTTTTTTACCATCTTTGCATGCACTCTTCGCTTTCATAAAAAAAGGCATCGAGATAGTAGTATAGATTTGTACTGGTTGTTGGCGTTGGGACGAAAAAAAACTGGAAAATACTTTCCATTCTTTTTCGGTTTCTTCTGCAGTAAAGATGATAATGCACCGCACTTGTAAAAAAGCGCACATGTATACGAGAATGCACGCAAGTGGTTTCCAAAAAAATACCGAAAATCTCCGTATTTTCTAGGTTGGTTGTTGTATAAACATGTTTCCCTGGTGCAACCATGAAAAAAAATGAAAACTATAAAGTTAATGCTGGATATTTCCCCCCAAAAAAATCTGCTTTTGGTTGTGGTGGTGGTGGTGGTTGAGTTTGTGTCTCGAGGATTTCATTTTTTTAAACCGGCATTTTATCACAATATGAACAAGCTGGATAGAGAGAAAGGCAACCACTCAAAAACATATTATTCATATTATCAACTCACTCAAGCCGGAATAGATTTTATATAATGTTTTATAGATTATTATTATTATTATGCTTAGATACTTACTTCGTGTATATATTTATTTATTTCTAAATATAAAAAACCTCTTCTCAAGTGGGTGATCTGCTGACTGAACATTGAACACGATGATGAGCTGCCATGGGATTTTCAACTCTCTAAGCGGATTTTCCTCACTATAAATAAAAAAATCAAAATCGTAAATATGATTTCCTCACTTTTGAAGTGCACTGCACCACACACAAACATACACACACACACATGTACACAAAGCCGTGTACTACTAGTTTTCTATAAGCAGTTGCGTTAATGCTTACCAATACCATCATCTCAACCATCACCAGAAGTGATTTCTATCTCATCTCTCTTTATATAAAAAAAGTTTAAAAAATACGTATCATCAAAACACAACGTTATTATTATTATATTATAAACATCATCATCGTCAAATGTAAACAATTTATTTGCTATTATTTTCCCATTTTTACTCTCTTGTTGTACTTTGTAACAAGTTTATTATAATGCTTAAGAAAACGGCTAAATCATAAATGCATTTTACTTAGTCGCATACTTCTTGCGCGATATATGTATATCCCAAAGCGTGTGGAGAAGGAGTAGAAGAGAAATGCTCGCTTTCTCTAGGCTTTCTCAGTGCGTGCAGATCAAAATGAGCCTGTCAACAATGTCACTTTTTCTCTGGATGATGCCGTCGTCGTGTCGTTGTCGTCGTCACCGACGTTGTTTTCTTGTCTCATTTATCATTACGTACATCTTTTAGCTGAGATATTGATAGAGATGAAGAGTGACACTGACTCCGCGTGTTGTCAGCAGGAGAGCCACTCTCAATAATTGACATGTTTCTTCCTTCCTTATCCCTGTTCACATGCTGCTGCTGCTGCTGATGATGATGTTCAATGCGTTTCCAACTTTACATCAGCAACACCATTTTCATCATGATTTCTTCATTTCAATGCTAATATTATTCCAAGATGGTTATCTCGACCTTGGGCAATGCCCTTCAAAAAATTTACTATATGAACTCTTTCCTCCCTCTCCCCATCTTTCCCCCTCTCTCTTTCGCTGATTTCATTCTGATGATAAAACAGTGATGAGGGTTGAGGGTACGCCGGTACAGGAGATAATTTGTTTTTTTTTCTCTTTCACTCTTATATTCATCCTCATCAACATCATCATCACCATTAAATCATTCATTTACTTGTTGGCTGATGTGAATAATATATGGATAAAATGATGTGATGATGATGATGGATTCAAAAGGCATAGATAAAAACTGCAAGTTTCCTTCGTTGACATTGTTTACTACTTTTACTCTTTTTCAGTTTCTCTCCACATGTTGGGCTTGTGCAGTGTATTAATAACTCCCAGTCCAAAGTCGCCACTCAGCTAGTATTAGCATCGCAATAAGATTATGATAATATTTGACATATGCTTCTTACCCGTTTCCACAATGTCGTCAATAATAATAATATATCATTGATAAGCGTGGACTTTGCTATGCTTGTATACATGCTCTTTCTATTTTTTAACTCATAAATAAACTTTGGAATACATTTCTACTGATCAATTTTATCACCAACATAATCTTTGTCATCTCCTCACAAACTGGTTACCTACTCATTTACTCATTCATTCATTCATTCATTTTCAATACACCCTCCTGTTTTTTTTACTCGACGGAGGAAGTAAACACGCATGATGCAGAAAAAGGGAAGCTGAGGAGGAGGAATAGTAGAAAGTGAACAGAACTCACAGTGTTCATTTTTTGGTGTAGGGAAAGGGAAGAAAAGAAGATGGTATCTCATCTCAATAACATTATGCTATTCATTGTCGTTATTATTATTCGGTGTGAAATGAGCTAAACAGGAAAATAAAATGTTTATAAGGAGCGTGTGTCATATTTGCATTTAAAAAAGAAAAAAAATACTTAGCGCACAGGCAGGCGCTGCTGCTTTATGCTCTATATTTTTTTGTAATAAAATGCTGTAATAAACTTATAAAACCATACCGCCAACAACATACATTTGGGAAAAAATCCGTGAAATATCTAGTAAACTAGTAATATTACAGATTCATGAATACAAACAGTAATGCTATAAATAGAAATGTTAGAAAACAAAAATATTCAAATTAGAAAACTACTTTTGAAAACATTAAAGCTAATAGTTGCAGCTTGACAAGATGACTTCTTAAAAATAACAACAATGTTGGGACTAGGTATCTTGGCAGGTCATTGTCTTTTACAAAGGAGCAACAGGGGTAAAAACTACAACACAACTGCAACGATATTGATGATTGATGATCAGTTGTTGTTTTTTAAAAAAAAATCTGGCATGAAAAACTCACAATGTATTTTTTATTTTCATCAATGAGTATCGTAAACATAAAAATTAAGATGAAGATGATAAAAAATGCATGAACAAATTATGCGTTGTAAATTCATTCATGATTCACTCTCTTGTTTTTGTGAGGAACACAGCGTGGGATATTTTTTGTCAACGCAGCAGGGATCCAATGCAGCTTCATTTTTTTTACCGTAGTCTTGCTTTCAGTATTTGACTTTACGTAAAGAGATTGTGGGCAAATTTGAAAAAAAAACAAATATGTATAGAAAAACTGCAGTTTTATTTTGTGTGTACGTCAGTACGTCTATCCACATTAATTATGTATGTGTGTAAACGTAAATAGATGGCAAGAATAATAGCAAGTAATTGGAAAATCAGCGTGAAATTTGAACTTGCCATTAGCAAAATGAATGACTTTGTTAAAGGCATAAATAATAATGACCGTGCTTTCTCTTTACTCTTGTATTACATTTTATGAGGATGGTGATATATGATGATGTTGTTTATTAAAGTCTCGCAGTTAATGCGTTCTCTCGGTGCAATTGATAATCAAACGCTATATAGCTTTTCATATTATTTCTGTCTGTTCACTTTGGAATAACAATTTGCTGCACTGATTCGTTCTGCAGACGACTATTATTGACGGTGACTTGGTGACACACGTACTTGACTAAATTACATATATTTTTATTGCTTGTTTTCCTTTCTGTGTTTTGTGTTCAATGTATAAAGTCAATTGCGATGATGATAGAGACGTTTTTTGGGCATTCTTTAACTCACGGTAATGATTTCGTCAAATTCCAAATTTGGCCTTTAGTAGTCGCTGTGTATTGTTAGCGGAATAAATGAGATTCAGAACCATGTTCCGCTTAATATCTGATTTCACGGCTCTTGACCGTTGTTTAGTTTGGTGAATAAGTGTATATACACACTTACACACACAGTTTTGTGATTGCTGTTTTATTGAATACAATGTAAAAAGTAAGGTTTTATTTCACGTTTGTCGTCTTATTCAAGTATCACATTCGGTACAAGTGAAATTTCATGATGATGACATTTCTAATGATAAGGATGACAATTCATATAGTATGCATTTTGGTTGTGTGTACGATGAATGTAAAAGTTTGGTTCTGTTTATGATGTAGTAGTCTGCATTTTCCTAGGATGGATCATAATAGTAAAACTTTTTTTTTTCGTCTGTTGATCCACTGCATTGTGTTTGATATTGGACTGGTTCCTTTTTCATTTTTTTGTCGAATTATGAAACTTCAGCTCCAGTTGCACCATATAATCACAAGCAAAAATACACTGCTGACTGAACGCACTGCAGCATCGAGTGTCAACAACGAACAACACAAATAACAAGGTGAACGACAGGATATATCCAATAAATATACAAATAGAATCCAGCCAAATAATATATTTCTTCAAAAAAAAAGAAGAAGAAATGTTTGTGCCACACAACATGCCATACAACAACCATGATGATGTGATGACAAGGTATGTGTACATGGAGTCAAGAAGCAACAAGGGCAACACCGCAGAATGATGATGATGATGATGTATGTTTCTTCTTTTCATTCCTCCTTTCCTCACCTAGGGAATTTCCTCCTCCGTGATAGTAGCGGAGACAGGAGGGAAAGGGAGAAAAAAAAGTGTCACCGCAGAATGATGATGATGATGATGTATGTTTCTTCTTTTCATTCCTCCTTTCCTCACCTAGGGAATTTCCTCCTCCGTGATAGTAGCGGAGACAGGAGGGAAAGGGAGAAAAAAAGTGACAGGGTGAAGAAAAAAATCGGAAAGAATGTCGTTGTTGTCGTGATTGCGTTACCACAACACAAGAAGTTACGCGTGGTGATGGTGGAACCTACCACTACCAAAATACCACTAGTCCTCCGGATTTCTTGTCATTTTTCTTTCTTCTCTCCCAACTTTTTTTTCCAGCAGTAGTGGTACAATTGTGCAGTCATCATATCAACCCAAAACAACTATGCTGCGCCATGCCAATGTATACACACACGATAATAATAAAAGTAAATCATTAGAATAATAATGTTATTATTATGACGACGGCGACCTTTCTCTGCTGCTCAACAACAACATCATTTTGTAGGGAGAGTGAAATGCATGTCTACATGTGTGTCGTCGGTGTGTAAAAAAAACGCTGACATGCTGTTATCCCATTCGTTTGACATGATCATCGATCTTATTTCAAAATTTAAGAAGATTTCTTTGTATGCAGGATTTTTTTCTTTGCCCCAAATACCAAACACTAGAGATACTGGGACACAATGTGGACGTTTTTCTGTGGGAAATGGTGCAGGTATAGTGTAAAGAACAGTATCACTTTTTCCTGGCGTTAAAACAATGGAAATAATATGCCATCTGCTTATCATTTTGTTAAACATAGTCCAACTGTTATAATCAGTCCGGTTCCGGGATTTGTTAAGAATGGCATTAAATATATAAAATATATTTGTGCTTTAGCGGAACCCTCTTTTTTAAATAGAATGCATTTGCACAATGAAAAATATTTTTAAAACATTTCTTGTCAACTGCTGTGAACAGTGAACTCAATATACACAGAATGGTCAGTTGTACATGGGGGTATTTTAATAAATAAATATAATAGACTTTTAGAAGTCTGGCTTCCTTAAACCTACAAATACGCTATTATTATAGTATGGCAAGTAAGCAGACAAGGCGACATTGTTTCCTTCTGCTGGCAACATAATAAAATGTTCCGCTTCTTATTTATTTATTTATTTTAATGGGATATTTTATCGGTCTTGTAGCTTCCTTTCACTTCCCGTCTAATACCATAACCATCTCCTTGTCCTTTCTTCCTAATTCCGTGTACGTGCGCGCACAACACCAACACTGGAAAAGATCAACAACGCCAAAGCAGCTCTCCGACGAGTACCCCGTTTTTTCACTGGCTATCGTCACGGCCGTTCTAATACAAACTGACAGCGGAAGGAGTCCAACGGGCATTTTCAACGCCTACTTTGTCGTTTCTTTTTAACGACTTTACTGCTGCTACTACTACTACTGCTACTACTGCTCATTCAACAAAATCACACCATGACTCTGGTCTAGTCCCGGTCTGCCCTGTAATCAGATAGAAAGTAAATGTGACTCTTGTGTTCCTTTTGATGATTTGACTGTGGCGGTACTGGGAGAACTCGCGTTGTTGTTGTTGTTGAATAAATGATAATGACAATGATAATAACAATAATAAATACTAACGACAAAAAACATTTCTGTAGCATTGATGGCAGCATTCATGCAATAATATTACCTACATTCTAATGCCACTACGACAGACCGAGGTGTGCATTATACTATACACAATACTCACACAGACAATGAACATATTTAGGCCAAATAGCATCGACTTTTACGCTAGTTTTAATAAATTTGCTCTTGCTCTACAAGATTTCTGGCGACATGGACTATAAATACTGTCACGTTTTGTTAGCATCTTGTTTTTTGTTGTTATTATTATTACGATTATTAGTTTGGTGTGACCCGGTATTATTATACGATGGTGATGGTAACAGTGTGAAGTGAAACACAAAATATAGGAACCGGTCAAACTTGCTCGATTTTCGTTTATGCACACTGCATACGAATACAAAGCAAATAAGAGACACAGAAAATTATTTAACTACTACACGGCCTTTTTACATTCTGTCTGATACCAAACTTAACACTAAATAGAAATAGAATTGGTTCTTTTCGGAATAATAGTCATCCCCGTCCTTGTTTTCTATTTCACTTATTTTTTTGTTCATTCAAGTTTCTGGTACAACAATCCTCATGTTACAGATATTTGTACACAATCAAGTCAAACGATTAAAAGTAAAGATGTTACAACCGACCGTTGTATAAATCAGTGTCAACCCTATTAAAAAATACACTACATGTTCGATTCAATAAATAAAGTAATGAAGAACATCAGAAAGTTACTCCTTTTCTATCTGTCAATAAAACAACTTTGAAAAATCAAAAAGTTTTCAAAGTGCAATATAGTACTGTGCGTGCGTATAGATAATAATTGTTCATTTCAAGTTTTCTCCTACATGATAGCTGCATGGTTCACTACTTCTATAGTTAGTATGTACCAGTTTCAGCCAGCACAACGTCATTTGTTGTCCATGACATTGCATTGTGAATTTTGTCGGCTGAAGCTTTCTCTCCGGTAAAATATTAGTTTTAAGTTTGACACTGCTGCTGCTGCTGTTGAATAATAATAATAATAATAATAATACAAGTACATCGTAAGCATGCACATTTCCTTCTTCTCTTTCCTCCTCTCTCAGCAAGCAAAAAATGTATATACCAAAGTGCATAAATAGTATACCACGGAGCGTACCCAGTAGCCGCAATCCCACATTCACATGCATGAGAGCATCTTGATCGTCATGGAAAGTTGAGAAAAGTTGTCGAACAAGTTGGTATATGGTATGCCAATAGACCAACCACAAAAATAGAGATATTACTACTACTGCTACCCCCACCACCACCACCAGTTCAACTGACTATGAAGACGGTGAAAACTGCAGCAGCATGAGTCTGGTTTGTCTGACCATGGCCTACACACACACTGTGTCTCCACCGACGACGTCGTATAGTAAAAAAAGAATGCAGACTTTCCCCGTTTAAAAGTTCAAAAACATACTTGGTTCTCAACCTGCCAGCCCTATTTCAAAGTTGGTGGGATCGAATGATGCATGGAGGCAGAGAGAGAGAGAGAGAAAGGAGGTCTTCAAAGAAAACTTGGAAAATTGTACAAAAAAAAGAGAGAGAGGAATCTAATCATTTCCTTTCGATAATATTTGTACTTTTTGGTGGTGGTGGCGGTGTGTGTGTGGTGTTGGCTGGCAATGGCGGTAGTTGTACAGTCCATATTCGCTTATACATACACATTAAGAGTACAATAGATCATCATGATTATTACATTATGTGGAAAAAGATATATATCTATAAATATTTCTCTTTTTTTCCGCTGCACTGAAATCG
>JAHZMT010001835.1:0-10286 GCA_027743785.1 Sinhomidia bicolor | reverse complement strand
ACTGATCAACATCCTCACCATCGGCAATTCTTCATCTGCTTGCTAGCTATCTGTTGTTGTTGAAGTAGCAAGTAAAGTCATCTTCGTCTCTGTCTCGTTCTTCTTTCCCCCTCTTCTTCTTCTACAGTGCCTCTTCTCCTTGTAACTTTTTTTTCCGGTCAGTTACTCAATCCCGTTTTATATCATCTACCTCATCAAAACTTTCAGCGGTAATAGTGATAAAGCGGCAAAAGTGGAATCTCCTTTCAAAAGAAAATGAAGAGTTATTGGGGCAATTGGATCTTCGGCTCGGCGATAATTTTCGTGTGCATTACCTTCCTGAGTACGTGTACCATACCACTGGTGTCGGCAAGACGAACGGTAAGTATTATATTTTTTTCTCTCTTTCTCTCCCATTTTAATGATTAGCACTGCTTGAGAGGTTGTACGTGAGGTGGGTGGAAACTATTCTGTTGGCTTTCCAATCTGAATTCGTGCATACCACACTCATATTACGAAAAGGTGAAAAAACCACAAAATACATATTACTATTATTGTATTATATTATATAAAAAAGTGTGTACTGTACCAGAATTTTTTTTTCTTTTATATAATTATTTTTATTATCATATCGTGTGTGTGTTTTTTTGAAAGGAAAAATAATAGTAATACTTTGGTAGATATAATATTAGATAATATGTATGTATGTCATGTGCACACACACTTTCCAGTCAACCCTTTTCTCAACTTAAAAAGATACACACAACCAGTGTGTGTTTGTGAGGGAGGGTGGTGGTATTAGTAGTGATGCGAGCCAAGTGCCAAAACACATAATGTACTTTTTTTTCTTGGCATGCTGGAGCAAGTTTCTTAAGCAATAGGATGTGCACTTACCCAATGATATATGTATACACACGCGCTTGTTATTATTATTATTAGTATTATCATCCACCATTATTACTATTATTATTAGTATAGAGCGTAAAGTCAACATTAGCCATCTATCTATTCCTCTATCTATCCATCTGTATACCACGCATATAGGTATTCATATAAATATATTATTATTGATAGGTGGAGATATTATTAAGAAAAAAATCTAATGTATATAGGCATACCTGCGAAATCTTTTTTCTTCTTCTATTTCTTCTCCAAGTGTGTTTTGTGGCGCTCTCTCCTCTTGAACAAGAAAAAAACTAATCAGCCATTTTCTCAACTATGACTTTGTGAACTTTTCTTTCACTCCACTTCACACAAAAATGCCTACAAGTCTGTGTATATGCCTACCATGTATACACAAACTCACTACAGCCGTGCCATTCCACTACTCTCTCTTTCTCTCTCGCCCATCGTCGTCGTCACTGTTCCATTATAGAAAAAAAAGAAAAATCTTATATATTGGCTAAAAAAAGAAAAAGAGAGAGACTGTCGAGCTGCTTAGACTTTTATTCATTCCGTCTNAGAAAAAAAAGAAAAATCTTATATATTGGCTAAAAAAAGAAAAAGAGAGAGACTGTCGAGCTGCTTAGACTTTTATTCATTCCGTCTCTTTTTCCATTTCAAAATGCCTGCTTGCTGCTACATACTTGTGCTAATAGGGTAGCTTGCAGTAGTGGAGTAAGTATGTAGCTTATCTTTTGGCATAAAACGAGAAAGAGTAAATGGGTATCTATCTCTCTCTCTCTCTCTCTCTCTTTCTGTGTGGAATTCATTTTGGTACATTTTCTTAATCTACTACTATACCACTACTACTGCTGCTACTGTTATACTACACAGCTACTACTATTCTCCAAAACTTGGTTTCTTTTTTTTTCTTTCCGAGAAAGTTTAAGGTGCTAATGAAGAGGGAAAGCTAACTTTTTTTCTTGCTACTTTTACTTTAATCGATAGATATGTAGCGCAAAGGAATGGAGAATGCTAAAGTTGTTTGAGAAATTTTGAGAATGTTTATACCTATCTAGCCAATTCTGCAAAGAGATATATGTAGGTGTAGGTATACAAGTGTTTAAATGTGCATGTGTAATGTTAGAAAATTGCTTACCTACCGCCGTCTATATTAAAGATTGGCACGATGACTAGCTATTTTTTTCACCACGACATGATTTAGAAGCATTATTATACAGTCATATAAGCTGTTGCAATGGTTTTAACCTGAGCAAATGCCTACACGTAATTTTTAAGAGGGAAACTGTTGTAAAAAACGCTTGTGTGAAATGCGAGAGTTTAGTTTAGTTATTTATTCAAAAAGTTCATGTCCATTATGTGGGCATTATGTATACATGCTATAAGTACGGACGTAATCATAACAGTAAACTGCTGTGTGTGTTCTGTTTCAAAAATAGGCAATTATAGTGCCGCCGTCACTGTGGCTTGTGCAGATTTTAATGTGCTTTGAGAAAAAAAGAAGAAGAGTGACAAGTTTTAATTTGACAGAATCATTTTGACATTTTATTAGAAGCACGCGCTTTATTGCTAAAAGTGAAAATGGCGAAAAAATACTTTATTACGGTCTAAAAGCTTTGTAGAAAAGGCAAGTGTAAAAGTTTTATCAAAGTGGTGGTGATGGTAAAGTGAAGTAGGTATTCAGTGTAGTAGTAGTAGTACTTCACTTATTTCACTTTCTATAATTTTCCAACACTGAAATTAAACAAGCACGTTTTCAGCTTTCAAGCAATGATGCATAAAGAAGAAGAATAATAATAATGTTTACTGTACTTTCTCTTCCCCTCTCTTATTTCTCTCTCTTTTCTCTCTTTACTAAACGTATGCGGCACTGCTTGTGTAATTGTTTCAAAATCAAAAGAGCCTCATCCTCTTTTAGTAGTAAGCACTTGACACCAAAATTACTCATTATATTCATTAAAGCAAAATGTTTTATTTTTTTGAAGTTTTAATGAACCACACATACCAGCTCTTATTCGTCGTCGTCGTTCCAACCTAAAAGTACTTTACTGTGTGTGGTTGTGTGTAGGCGGCTTATTTTGCGATTAGCGAAGCATCCATCTTCAAATAAACTAATGCATTTTATTTACCCCGTTTTTCTCTGTAAAGTCATTATTACTATTATGCAACAAAATGCGTACATTATTAGTAGCATTACTTTAATACCATCAAAGCATATAAATACTATTAACTTTTGCAGTGGTTTATATACTCCTTTTTAAAAGCAGCTTGCAACATTGTGTTGTGGGTGTATGGTATTCTGAGAGTAAACAAAAAAACGCTCTGCTTTTCAAGAAACAGAAGAAGAAGAAGAGAACGGCAGCCAAAACATATTTCTACTTACCCAAGAATTTACCAAAGTATGTCTTTTCTTTTACACACACACACACACACCAGACACTAATGATGGCTATAAGCTATTCATTTTCTAAACTTTTACACACTCACTCCCTTTTTATTATTATATGCCTTTGCTTGACTGCATTATAAAATGTATGTAAATGGAATGCTCTCTCGGTGTTTAGCAAGAGTGGGAGAGAGACTCATTTAATGGGCTTTTGCCACCTCTTCAATGTAAAAAAATATTGATTACACCACCAACCAACCATCCAAACATCCAGCTCTACCGTACACACGAGTACGTGCACAATATTGTTATTATTAACTAAAATAGTTGTGTGCTATGTACATATACCTACCTATTACACATAATAATAATAATAATAGTAAGGATTGTATGTGCATATAACCAAGCATTAATGTAACAACCAGCTTTTTCGTTCATTTTGCGAATTACTTCCACAAGACGAGTTTTCTTGTAAAAGCCTTTAAAGAGCTCAGCAGTGTCACAATAACAACACCAATCTCTCCTTCTCTTTCTTTCTCTCTCTCGCTTTCTCTGTGGTAATGGTAATGCTCATTTCGTTTCATTTCTACAAAAAAATGCTACTGCTGCATATCAAACAAACACACACAATATAATGCATTATATTATTACGGCGACTACTACTACCGCTCCACCTATAAATACTCGTTTAGTCTATTAGTTTGTTTGGTGGTGTGCCACGCTTAAAAAATAAGAAGGTAGTGCAGAAACTTGCACAAAAAAATCTACAACAGGAAAAAAGAAAGAAAGAGAGAAAAAACATATACAAAAGTCAAAGACACCGGGAAATGTACCGGAGAGCTTTCTCTTGGTTTTTTCTCTCTTCTTTTCTTTTTTTTTGCCATTTACTAAAAAGCAGAAGTAGCAAGCAGCAACTCTCAAGCTAAGAAAAAAAAGAGAGAGAAAAAGCCAAAAAAAGGCTGCTCACACATTAGCTTTTAACTTTGGCTTTTGGCTAACGTACGTGGAGAGAAAAGGAGATTGCACAAGATATGTCTTGTGTTGTTTGCTGATGCTATAAATAAGTAGCTGTATATTACAAGGTTATGTGTATAACACGCTTACTTGGAGGTTTCCACATTTATACATAAACAATAAGAAGCTCTAGTAGTAGTAGTAGCGGTTCTACGACACAGTCGTTGCAGTAATGTGACCAAATGCATACACCATTAGCTCCCTAAATTCTGTTTACTATTTTTTTCTGAAGGCGAGTAATAGAAGCAGCAGTTTGTGTACACGCTCGTGGTTTTTTTTTCTTGTGTGTGTTCTGATGCTATAAATAAGTAGCTGTATATTACAAGGTTATGTGTATAACACGCTTACTTGGAGGTTTCCACATTTATACATAAACAATAAGAAGGTCTAGTAGCAGTAGTAGTGGTTCTACGACACAGCCGTTGCAGTAATGTGACCAAATGCATACACCATTAGCTCCCTAAATTCTGTTTACTATTTTTTTTCTGAAGACGAGTAATAGAAGCAGCAGTTTGTGTACACGCTCGTGGTTTTTTTTCTTGTGTGTGTATATAAAAGCAACAAAAAAAGAAGGAATCAAGATAATCGAGCTAAACATAGGTATTATTGTGTAATATTATTGGTGCTATATATCAAGCGGGGAGGGAAAGAGAGTGAAAAGTCAAAAGGAAACAATTTCATCTTCTCAAATAAATGGTGTAGGAGCGGCAGTGAAAATGAATTTTAGGCTGATGTGCTCTCTCTCTCTCCATTTACGCCGGCTCCAAAAATCCTGTACAATGTAAATAGGTAGATAGGTATATTGTATAAAACGAAAGCATAATATTTATACCGCTAAGCCTAACAGCAGCCTTCAATTGTTAAAATTCATCAAAGCATAAATTTATATACAGTCAAGTGATGTGTGTAAAAAATGGAACATGGGCTATGTATAAACTACATAAAGACATTCCGCCGGATTAAGTAGGCAGAGCTTTCTCTCTACAAAAAAAGAAAAGAACTGCTATAATCATAAAGGTTGCATGTGTGTGTGGAATGTAGTTATTTTAAGGACAATATATGTGAGTAGTAGTAGTAGTATATGTAATGCCTGTAGATAGGTATATTGTATAAAACGAAAGCATAATATTTATAACGCTAAGCCTAACAGCAGCCTTCAATTGTTAAAATTCATCAAAGCATAAATTTATATACAGTCAAGTGATGTGTGTAAAAAAAATGGAACACGGGCTATGTATAAACTACATAAAGACATTCCGCCGGATTAAGTAGGCAGAGCTTTCTCTCTACAAAAAAAAGAAAAGAACTGCTATAATCATAAAGGTTGCATGTGTGTGTGATATGTAGTTATTTTAAGGACAATATATGTGAGTAGTAGTGGTAGTATATGTAATGCCGACAAGAAAGCTATCAAGTAGAGACGGCGACATATGCCGCGTTATATTGAGTGAAAAGAGAAGAAAAAAAGAAGAGTAACCGGGAGAAAGGATGAAAATGGGTGACGTTGATGGTACCGATAATGGTGCCAATAGTGGAACGCATTATTGTTTGACACACACACATACACATACAACGACCAGGGAAGAGAGAGAGAGAGTTGTGTCCTGGTTGTTGTTCTCCTTCGTCTTCTTTCTCTCTCTCTCTCAGGCAGCAGTAGTGTGCCTCTTCTTTCTTTTGTGTGTGTACGGCTTTTAACCTCAAGCAATTTCTTTTCTCCTTTCCGTGAAAGGAAAAACGACCCAAGACGATCATACGTGCAATTTAGTTTGTGAAAAATACCTTTGCTGATGTGTTATGTAATCATTCAACTACAATATACTACTACTGTGTGGTTATATATATATATATGTATGTATATATGTATATGTAGGCATTAGGTTTACTTACTACATATCCATCCATCCATCCACTTTAATAGCTTGGTCACAGCGATCAGCCAAGCACAAGCTCGTTTAAGAAAAGCAGGCGGAAAAAGTCAGGTCTTTTTTTGCTCTGCTTATACATACATATATGTAGATAGATATGTGTGCGAGGGTTGTTCACGTTAACTTAATCTGACATCGTAACTGCAATGTTTGTGTTTGTCGCTACCTATTTACAAGTTTACCGAGCATTATTTTTTTCCGGATGAGCGGTAATGACGACGTGTATATAGCGGATGGGTATTTTAAAGATAAATAATATGGTGGTGGTGGTGGAGGAGCATCTTTTTTGGTATGGAATGGTTATTCAGAAAATATGGAGAAATATATGGACTTGTTTACTTTTGATAAAGAAAGTGAAAGAAGAAATAATGAGGAGCGGAAAGCAATATGCTTTTGATAAACTCAGCGTTTTTATCTGCCATGAAAATTGAATAGGGCCTGAAGCTCATTGAGCATCCTGGTGTTTTTTCACTTGGCTTGTGCAAAATAAAATTTTTGAAATTTATTTATATATAAAAAGTTACTTCACATAAAATCGCATTTCCAAAATAAAGTATAAAGGAGAAAGTATTTGCTAATTTTGTGTGGAATTAAGAAGCGATTTAAAAAAACGTGATGAATCGCATTTTCTGCCAACGTGATACTAAAGGATACTACTATAATTCACAAGTACTAGTAAAATAGTATATGTACCATGTTTCTTAAGAAAATCTGGAGAAAATTACAGGGCAAATATTTAAACTTAATACTACAGAGAAAGAAGGCGAGAGAGAGAGAGAAAGAGCAAAGAGGCATGTTATCTGGTGACAGATTGCAAGTAGAAAGTAGTTGCGGTGAACGTGAGAAAATGGTAATGAGCTGGTGTGTGTGTGTGAGCAAGACGTTTTGCACCATTTGCAATACGTGATTTTCTCCAAGTTTCCCAGATTCATTGGCTGGAATGCGTGACAGAGTAGTTGCTTTTTGACTAGGGCCAAACGAAACATACCACCTGACTCAAATTGAGCAACAATTGAATTGAGCAATTACAAGGCGAAAGCTTCCATTAACCTTAATCCCTCTTGTGTATATACATATATTATATTCTACGTATATACATATACTCATATATGTACATATGTATATGTGTCAGTGCTCAGGTTCATTAAGATAAGAAAGTAGTTAGTAAGCACACACGTTAAACAAATTTTGAAAAAATTTTCTCGATTCCATTTTATCCCACAAGAAAAAAAATAGAGTGAGGGACTGTTAAGTTTTTTTTATGTGTGATCTATGTATGTATGTATGTATATAATTTGTAGCAAAGTTTTGGGTAGAAATTTACACTGTAACACGTACGAGGTGGTGCAAGCAAGCGAAATGCGCAACCATATCCGTTGATAGCTTAAGAGGGTTTTATAAATTTCCACCCAGGCGTCACAAATGAAGGCTTAACGGGCTGCCGCTAAAGAGATAAGAAGTTGTCGTTTTTAGCTTCGGATCACTACTACATACTACTACTACTACACCACCATACCAAAAAAAGAAGAATCGCATCAGTTGTACTACTAAATGCTGGAGAGGGAGAGGAAGAGAGAGAAAGGAAAAAAAACTTTTGTAGATATCATTTTGACGACCACAGGAACAGCAATGGTAAAATGTGTAGGGGAGAAGGTTCATTTCATTCAAGCTCCCTTGTTCCGTTTTTTACCATGTACCCTCTCTCTCCAATGCTTCTACTGCTGCTGATGGCCTTGTTGGAGAATCAGAAAATAAAATAGCAAATGACAAAGGACTTTCCCGCAGAATACATATTAGGTATACTGACAAGGACAAGTCAGGTAGATTTCTACATTTTGTCTGAGGAAGAATACTATAGTGAGTATACAGGGTGTACAGGTATATATATTGCTCCTTTTTTGAATGTACTTTAGTGAGATTATGTTATATTTATGGAAGATCACAAGTTTTCTTGAGCTGCCACGAGTATAATTGTGTCGCCTCTGAACCTCTCTCTCTCTCACTCTCTCAGTCTCTCTCTCTCTCTGTGTAAGTAGGTTTATTATTATTATTGGTACAGCTAGTTAGAAAAGCATTTGTATCGCAACTGTTGTATAGCGACGCTGCTGCTGTCGTAGTCGTATTTCGCGTAAAGAGAGCAGCAGAAACAAGAGCGAGAGAGAGAGAGAGGCTTTTTGCTATCTGGACCTGTCTCGTAGATCTCTCGACTGAACCAACTTTCTCCCGCTTGGATGCCCCTACACTTTCCATCACTGTCAACCCATTCTCTCCTTTCCACTCCACCAATTCTCCTCAATAATTTAGCTGCTTTGCTAGTAAGAAGAAAAGCGTTAAGACGTTTACTCTCTCTGTACGTCTCCGGAAATGTGGCCTACGCTTCATAACGTCATCATTCCGCGCGTACTTACGTGAATATTGTTACCGAGCCACACAGAGGAAGAGAAAGAGAGAAAGAAAGAAAGTAACTACACTATACCTTGTAGTAGTAACAATAGTACTTGGGCAGCAACAATGGCATTTATAATCTATGGCGTAAAAAATACTTTCACTCTGTGCTACCAACGTATCTTACCTACGCACAACACACTTCCTTCACAGGAATAATAAGTAATCCCTTTTTTGGTGGGGATAGTCAAAATATGGTTTTTAAATACGGCCAGTGATGCAAAATGAGAGTGATCAATCTTTGTAAACTCGTTTGCTTTTATGTTCATTCAAGCTTTATGTACACCGACGGACGGACGGCTGGCTGCTGGCATCGACCGGCCACAAGGCTATACACTGCAGCCTCTGCTATACTGCTGCTGCTACCTGTTCACTTTTTCCTTTGTTGTATTTCTTCGTGCATAATAGATTGGGGTATATGGTATTGTGCGTGCTCGAACGTGCATACTATTACTCCCACACAAAACTTTTACCATTATTATTATTATTATTACTGCTGATACTACTTTTGGCAGCTTCATCTTGCTGCAGCAGCCTTCTTACTTCATTCCATTTTATCCCTTGTCTCAGAAATAATAATAATAAAAAGAACCTCTATGCTCACTTGAACCCATCCCCCCATCTCGTCTCATTACTGGTTGGCACGCCATGTTGATTAAAATGGATGGGACCTCTTGATTGAGACTTAATGATTAATTGTTCTTTTTGTACAGCTTTCTTCTATTTTCTCTGGTACCATATAATAATGCCATGTAAATCTGCGTGTGCTATAAATAAATATAGATACAAGTAGGTGGGTGGGTATATATAAGTACATGTATAGAATTACTTTTTGATAGCCTGTTATTCTTAAGATTAAAGCTGAGGCAGTAGAAGCAGCACTAGTGATGAGAACTAGGACATCAACTTCTTTTTCATTCATGGTTCAGCTGCCATTCAATGTGACATTTTCAGTACAACTTCAGCCGCCGCCACCACCATATCCCGGCGCAGTACTTCAACTACAGAGTTTGTTTCTTTTAAAATACTTGCATGCATTTCCCCATCGCAGTCAGTGTACAAGGGAAAGCGGAGGTTGATAGAAAAAAAAGAGAATGGGAGAACAAGCAGCAGCAGTAGTAGGAGTAGAAGAATGGCTGTGTTGTAACTTCTCAAATAAAATGAAAGAGACCGGAAGAAAGTTTTAATCAAGAACTCATCCAGTTAGATATGTAGGCCATTGTGGTAATGGAAATGAGAGAGAAAAAGAGAGAGTAAGAGTGAGTGAGAGTGGCACAATGACAAAACTTTTTCTTTAATAAATTGCTAGCTAATGAAGCTCGTAAATATTGGCTATAGAAAAAATAGCGTGTCTTGGCCCTTTTTTAAACGGAAAATTGGAAACCATACACCGTATTTTCTTTTCCGCTTGGTAATCATAAATGGTATGCTGATGATATGGAGTCAATGCACTTTGCGCTTTATACTCGCTTTTTTAATATTTTCAAATTAATGGAACACGAGTAAATTGAGATTTTGATCTTGAATGCTGCTGTTGGTGCGAGTAATGACATTACAGTGGCTGACTTTGCACATTATCACGTTTCAGAAAAATTTCTTTATGGAAAAAGTAGCAAAGAAAAAATCTAATAATC
>JAHZMT010001834.1:0-16921 GCA_027743785.1 Sinhomidia bicolor | reverse complement strand
CTTTAAAATCTTGCCTAATTAACTCAAATAACTTTAAAATCTTGCCTATTTGACTCTGTCACATCTTTTTAAAAGTTTACTTTTTTATTTTATAAAGTCTTTAACGAGTCTCTCTCTCTCTCTTTGTCCATATTAGGAATGTTTTGCTCCCTGGAATTGCTTTAATAATACAAAGCACCCAACACCCAGTTCATCGGAATTGAATTTGACCACGAATGAAGGAATTTGAACAAAGGAAATGAGAAGGGTGAGATCAAAGGAGTTCAGTTCAATCGCAGATGCTTCACCGTGTAATTCTCTGCTAGCAAAAAGCACACACACACACACTCACGGCAAATGTGTGGCGGTGTGGAGGAACTGTAGGCAGACAAGAAGAAGGAGATGTAATAAAATTTTATTTATTTAATTTAAGAATTTGTATGGAACTATGGAACATTTGTAGGCATGAACACGAGTTCATTATAAAAAGCAAAAAAATATGATAAAATGAAAATGACATTTTTCTCTTCTCATCTGCAAATATTCCTTGTAAAAACAATTCCTTTACACAAATGCTGATCCTCTCACAAAAATATTTATTGCTTTCCAAATGCCAGCCAGCATATTTGTTGAGTTTTTTTCCCTTATAAGCATCTATTAATTTGGAAATGTTTTTTTTATACTTTTACTCACGTTGTTTGCTTGCTTTTTCCGAGAATCTGAGATGAAAGTTTTTGAACAACAACCAGTTAGAACAACTCTGCTCGTCTCTCTGAGACAAGCATGGAAAACAAGCATAAATACATGGTAGCTTTGTTGCCACCTCTTTTGTTCAATAACAGACATGCTGAAGAAGATCGATCTGTTCGTTTAGTTGATTTCAAGATAATTTATAAAACATTGGATTTCTTCAAATCCATAATAGAGTGCATCTCTCGCTCTCCTTTCCATTCGCATCAAATTGATTCTGGATACATGCATGCGCCACCTAAATGGATAGAGAGAATGTTTAAAATGTGAATTACTAATTTCCCTTATAAGGAAGGAAGAAAGACGAGAGACTAGAGCGAGAGAGGCACATTTTTTCTCATTTAGAACTATCGTGGAAAAAGGAAATTTTCCATTTTCCTTTAGCATTTATTATCGTCCACATGATGCCTCCCTGTTGTGCCTTTACTCATGTTATGTTGAATGAATGGCAGACGACTGGCACAGAAATTATTATGGAAAGGGAAAAGTGCTATGTACTTACCCACCTACCTACTTACTTTAGCTAAATCCTTTGCTTGGCTGCCTGCTGCCTGGCTACGTGCACAATGTCGAGTTTTGTTAAGTGAGTGGTGTGTGTGTGTGTGTAGGCTGGAAAAGCTTTGGAGTTTCTGGATAGAAAAGTACGAGTGCATGCGTA
Source organism: Sinhomidia bicolor (assembly GCA_027743785.1). Classification (NCBI taxonomy): domain Eukaryota; kingdom Metazoa; phylum Arthropoda; class Collembola; order Entomobryomorpha; family Entomobryidae; genus Sinhomidia; species Sinhomidia bicolor. Next base: position 15,534 of record JAHZMT010001834.1, on the reverse strand, counting down.
ATGCTTTATACGCGGAAGAAAGAAATGCGCTAGTTGACGCACCGCTGCTAGCTTCAATTAAACGGTAAAACAGAGCTGTTTACAGAGTGCGCTACTTCAACAAATTCATTTTAATACCTTGTACAGTCAAATGGCTATAGATTAGAAATACTGTATTCTCTCTATTTACAGCAGCTCTCTAATAACAGCAGCCCATTCATAATAACCGTTTATATACTTATTGATTTTGCCATCAACAATAACTAAAACTGCATTTCTTCATGCAACGCGTAGTTAAGACTCAGTACAAAGTCAAAGCAACTATTATCAACCTGTAAAATTGTGTAGGAGGTCATTGAATTTGTAAAAATATACATATTTAAGAAACTTGTGGGAATATTTGTGAAATTATAAATTTTAAGCAGCTCTCTATTTATAGGAGTTCCGTTAAAACAGAAGTTTTACTGTTTAGCAGCTGCTATAACTAGAGGGAATACGGCAATAAATATTTGAGGGACTGTTGTCTTACTTGCAACAAGCATACATGTTAGATTAGGAAGTAGCGAAACCTAAAAGTCTCAAGAATCTCAGAGAATGGTTTAATAAATGTAAGAGACTTTAAAAAAATTCAACTCATTGCTTTGTTCACTAAACATTTTTAAATTACGGATTAATTGAAAATTTGTCAAACTATTCAGTTAATTTAAGGTAAGCAGATAGATGGATCTTGCTTCACAGAGTCGAACAAGTGCATCAAGTCTCCCTACGAAACCCTCAATTTTTTATCTATACGATGCATTTTTTTCAACCACTTTGCATTACATCTTTATACGGCTCCCTATTATATCCCTATTTTTTCTTCAATCTCTCTCTTTTGCTCCTCTTACTCAACTCAACTGACTCTCTCACGTCCTCTCCTATTGTCCCTATATCCTCCTCAAGTTTCCATATTATTCCAAAACTCCATCATGCTCGGCTCTCTCTCTCTCTCTTCCACTCCACAACATTGTTTGCATTTAATACACACAAAAATGATCATCATCAACAACAATTCGTCGTTCAATGTACCTTATTCCCCGTTTTACTTTACAGTTTGTTGTTATAGATACACGTAAAAAACAGAGCGAGTGAGAGTCGAGGATGATATGATAATACCATCTGGAAAAAAAGAATATATTTTCGGCAATATGCAATCATATTAGAGAAATGGAGTAAGCAGGTTGGCCTGGGTTTAGTAAGGTTACTCACTTTATTTACTGCCACCCACCACCATCACCACCACCACCACCACTACGACGACGACTTTTAGCCTGGCTGCTAGCATATACTACTACTGCTCCTCTGCTCTAGTGGAAATGTTAAAGGGAAACACGGAGAAAAGCTGGCTCTTCTGATTCTGGTGGCAACAACAACATCATATCACGATGAGCAGCAGCACTAGTTCTTCAACAACCGTGCTTTGGATAGTACACATTTTTCTAACAAAGGACAACGGGAAAAAAGAGTGAGTCTGTGAATAAAAAGTAGAGGAACTACTCCAACTCCAACTACTACTCCGGAGGAAGCCCAGTAGAGCAGTGTACATAGGAGCTAGTTAGTGGAGGGAGAAAAGTACAATTCCAACCCATTGATCATAAACAAGATGTGATGTGCTCTGCTTGCTTTTGGTTCGTTCGTTCGCTCGCTCGTTTCACCACTTTTTTTTGCCAATACTACCACTACCACTACCACATACGTACTTACCAGGAACTTGTGTAATATTATAATAGATTGTTGTTTTTTTTCTACTTGAGCTGTTATATGGAGTTTTTAAGTAGTAGTTGAATAAATGCCATAAAACTAGTACAGAGAGAGAGAGAGAGAAAGAAAGAGAGAAAAAGAGAAAAAAAGAGGAGACGAGTTGAGGAGAAAAGGCAAAAATCCTTGTTGTTGTGGTACAACATCATCACATCTGTGTGTGCTCCTCTCTCGCTGCTCGGCTGCTGTTGTTGTGCTGCTGCTGCTGCTGCTGCTCTCTGCTCTGCTCTTTCTCGCAGCAACAAAAACAAGCAAAAAAAATAAAAAAAATACCTGGATACTCGACATATGTATCTCATCTCGTCAGTTGAGTGAAGAGCAGTTGATGAAGAAGAGTTGGACGAAAAGATTACTGTCCAGTTTGCAATTTTGTTTATTGTTGTGCTCCTGCTGCTGCTCTCATCCGTTGTAATAATAGTAATAATAATAGTAATAACAATTGACTGCTGGAGGAGCAGCTTACAAGAGATGGGTTGTGAAAATGAAACTGGACATGAAGAGTCAGAGCAAAAAATAATAGTAGTAAAAGTAAATGAGGTTTGATTTGTTGTTGTTGTTATTATTATTGTTATTGTGAGGAAAGGATAAAAGTGTGGTTGAGGAGAGCAGAGTGGTCAACAAAGAGGAGGAAATGAGTGGGAGAGGTGAAATTTTGGGCGAGCAGAAGCGAGTACAAGTTTAGTATAAAATAATAATAGTTGTAAGCAAGCATGTAGGAAGGAGAGATAAGATTAGCAAAGAGGAAATAATAAACGCAAATAATAATCAGCTGAATAGATAAGATAAGTAAATATTGTAATATATAAAAAAAGGCAAGTGAACAGTAGAACAGAGAGGGAACCAAAGAAACTCTACCCATTGTTTTTCATACTACCTCCTAAATTGTTCAAATTAAAATTGTATGTGGAGTATTCCATGTATTTTTTTCAAAAAATGTGTACTAATCAGATGATGATGATGATGGTGGTGTTGTAGTTGATGATAGATTATAAAATTGATTTAAAAAAAAATGTTGCTTAAATGTTTGTATGGAGAGCGGTACACATGATAAATTTGATGGAAATCTGTAGGTTGTGCTATTTAATTTTGGCGTCAAGATGTCAAGTATTATTATTTAGAATATGAGAAGGAGTAATAATGTTCAAGGGTGAAAGCTGAAACTGACTGGGCGAAAAAATATAAAGATGATGGGATCTGTCTTTCGTGAAAATTATTAATTAATACTTAGGAAAAGTAGGAATAGTCAATAGTGTGTGGAAGAGTTTTTGCGAAAAATTTGCATGGGGTCGATTGCGTCAGTTTTACAGTGGCACTGTTCACAGTGTAAACATATCAATCCGACTGAAGTATCAAGCTGCTCTGAATGTGGGACAAACAGAACACTCAACAGCAAAAGTCTGCAGCGGGAAGAGGTGGTGAAGGAGGGGGATCAGGGCCCTTTCATTACGGGGACTGGCCTGTGTCAGAGCTTAGCTAGCAAAGCGAGTGGAGAGGGAGAAGGTGGTTGTGGGGAGAAGAAGGAGACATGCCAAAGTGGAAGCAATCATCAGTCTGCATCCTTTGAATGTCATTTGGAGGAGCCAAAAATTGCGGAATGGTAGGGGTTTTTGCTTGTTTAGTCATTATGAGATAATGCATTTTGCACATGCTTTTAATCCAAATTGATCATTTTATTCATTGGGCATTTTTACTGTACCTTTTGTGTAAATTCAGCACAACACATGAGAATGTGGTGGCAGAATCGATTCCAGGCTTTAGAATTGCATGTTCCCAGGATGATTGTGATTCTGCAGTTACACCAGCAACGAGCAAACGCATCGAGGAGCCAATCAAGTCAGAGAGAGAAGACATTAGCACCTGTCCTGCCAACACTATATCAATGACAGGACTTGATTCTCAAGAAAAAACTGTTGCTGCAAAAGTCGATATCATGATGACCCGTTCCGACATAACTGCATCTTGTGAAAACAAGCATCCTGCCAGTAAGGATGCCACCGAATCTGTTCAAAATGCCGTCAACAAAAAAACTACTGATCTCTCAAAGCGCTCACACAAAAAGGAAGCATTTAAACAGAGAACTTCGTTTTGTTCTAGTCTCAACACACTGCCCAGAGATTCAAAGGCTGCCAACAGCCACGAATGTTCCAGTAATACTAATGGTCAAGCAACACTGTTAACACGCTCAGCCACGGATTCCAGTATATCTTCGTACACTCCCAGCAGACTCCCTTTAACTAATATGGTTGTGGCGAGTACATCTTCCGGAAAGTCCATCAGTGCTGATGAATCATTTGTTTGCGCACTGTCTTCCTCAAACTCCAAATCAAATTCACCCAGCAGGGAACTGCGAGAAGCCACTATCAAAAGTCTGAAGTGCCCTTATTCTATAAAAAGTTTGACGAGTAGAGACAAATCAAGTAGCAGATCTGATGAGATTGAGTCGTATTTGAGTCAAGAGGTGTCAGACAAGTCAAGTTTTGGTGTGATGTCATCAAACATATTTATGGAAACGGACGCGACAAAATTTGAGCAACAAATTAGAAACTTAAAAGTCTCTCCAGTCTCCCCAACAATGAAGGAAGCAGCTTCACCTTGCTCATCTGTAGATACAAACGCTGCGTATATGTCTGAAAACATTTCAAATGAAATTGTCGAGAACCTGTTGTCCCCTTCATCGCGCTCTTCTGTATTTCCTGAGCCAGTGCTTGACACATCGAAAAGCGACACCAAGAGCATAGCACCTGAAAGTATGGAAAATTGTACACGACAAGAATCCATCGACAATCCTAATAGTTCTGAAAAACTACACAAGGCAAAAGTTGCTGTACAAGCTACAATGACGCCTGTTGTGGTGACACATAGAAAGGAACATAAAAAATCCGGCCACTCTGCAAAAATTCATGTCCAGTACACCACAACAGAAGCTGAGCAATCCAGTAAACCCAATAGTCCAGAGGGCTCCACAAACGGCGACAAAGTTCCTAGTATAACGTCTGATAGTTCTGTGAACATTAGAGAAGCCAAACTTGCTGCTTCCAATGTCCAAATCAATGCCAGTGGAAATGAGAAGAGACTAGAGTACAGCAGTGGTAGAAGGGCTTCTTTACCTTCATCTGATATGCTAGAACTGGACAAGGAACTTCAGCAACTTGCTCATACGCCAAGTTGGATCTGCAAAAAATGCACACTGACCAATACAACTGGTAGTCAGTGTGCAGCCTGTGGAACTAGCAAAGGAGGTTCGGAAACACCTGGCAATTTAGTAGTGAAACCTACCCGATCCAAATTGAAAAAGAAACCTGAACGACCAAGATCAGTTGCTATTACAGAGTACTGGCCGTGTCCTATATGCACTCTGCAAAATCCACTTTACCTTCATCATTGTCAAGCGTGTAGATGGGACAAGAATAATGAACATGGGGTAAACAACTGCTTTATATCTAATACATAATTATGAAGACAGATATTTTAATCCAGTTGCTTTTTTTATTTCCTGTAGGGAGTAAATGGATACATAAAGAAAAAGTGGTCCTGTTCCAGATGCACTTTCAAGAACCCAATGAAGTCAAACGTATGCGAAATGTGTCAAGGGAAGCGATTGGATTTTACTACGGGATCATCTTCAATGCCAAAAACTAGCGTTGTGACCCCACTAAAAAAGGGCACCAAACAGAAATATCAAGATATTATTGCTTTCTGTTTAAAAACAGGTGACCCATTTGTAGACGATTCTTTTCCTCCGGCTCCAAAGTCCTTGTACTACAACCCAAAGAACACCAAAAACAATTTAGTCACTCAGTGGCTGAGGCCAAGGGAAATTGTGACTGAGCAAGGGAGTGAAAACGTGTCATGGGTGGTGTTCCGAACTCCACTGCCATCGGATATTTCGCAGGGTGGGTTTTCTAAAATATTGATTTATTTCTCGTATCAGCATATTTTATCTAAAATTAATTATTGTGTCTCTTTTGCACTGTTATTTGTGGTAGGTGTACTTGGAAATTGTTGGTTGCTTAGTGCGCTTGCAGTGATTGCTGAAAGGAAAGAGTTGGTTGAGAAAATATTGGTTACAAGAGAAATCTCTGACGTTGGAGCATACATGATCAGACTTTGCAAGGATGGGTCATGGACTACTGTGATTGTTGACGATTTACTCCCCTGTGATAGAAGAAAGCGTCTAGTTTACTCTCAAGTTTGTAACCTTTCAAATATAGCTGATCAGAAAATGGTATTTTTGTACGTAATGTTTTTTATTCATTTCTCTAGGCAAAACGAAGGCAGCTGTGGGTACCACTGATTGAAAAGGCAGTCGCAAAGATACACGGCTGCTACGAAGCTCTGGTTTCCGGTCGTGCAATAGAAGGTCTTGCCACATTGACTGGCAATCCATGTGAAAGCATACCGTTACAGGTATGATTGAGTCTTGTGTAAATTAACAACTGAGTGGTGATGGTAGAAAGGATTGCGTGTGAAGAATACGTTTGAGATGCCGTGTTTTCAATTTCAGAGTGGAGCTGATGAGGAACTTGATCGTGATTTGGTGTGGGCACAGTTATTGTCTTGTCATGCTGCAGGATTTCTTATGGGTGCTTCGTGTGGTGGCGGTAATATGAAGGTTGATGAGGACGAATATCGGGAAAAGGGATTGCGTCCCCGTCATGCATATTCTGTACTTAATGTCGATGGTTCAAATGGGTTGAGGTGAGGATGCCACATTTTGGCAGCTTTGAGTATGGCAAATGAGGGTAATGTTGTGGTAAAATTATCTATTCCCATTTATTGAGAAAAGTGTTTGCAAATTGTTCAGATTACTCCGTCTGAGAAACCCATGGGGTCGATATAGCTGGAAAGGTGACTGGAGTGATGGTTCAACTCTGTGGTCCACGGACCTGCGCGAAAAACTGATGCCGAAAGGCGCTGACGATGGAGTATTCTGGATTTCATTTGACGATATGCTAAAGTACATTTTCTCGGCTATTTAACAGTTCCCATGAACGTGAATGTACTGCTTGTAAAATATTGTTGACGGAGCAGTAAAGTAACCCTTCTCGCTACTTTTTACAGGTATTTTGACTGCATTGACGTTTGCAAGGTTCGTTCTTTGTGGCACGAAAGGAGATTGCAAGGAACTCTTCCACCCTCTGCCGACTTGCAATACTTGTCTTGTATACTGATTACTGTTATGGAAGCTACTGAAATTGAAATATCATTATTCCAAGAAGGGCACAGGTTTGAATATTTTGGCCCAGCAGTTTAAGTTTAAATTGTAACATACATGACATATTTGAGTTACATTAAATGTTAATGGGTTCATTAATTATGTGTGTTTCTAGGAACTCGGAAAAATCACAACGTTCTCAATTAGACTTATGCGTAGTCCTTTTCCGCGGCTTAGAAACTAGTCAGAGCGACTCTCAAAAGCTTGTGTTGGGTCGTCTTGTTGAACATTCTAAAAGACAGGTTCGTGGTTTTGTCGGCTGCCACAAAATGATTGAACCTGGATTTTACCTTGCTGTTCCATTGGCGTTCAACCATTGGCATAGCGGTGTGTGATAATAATTAAAAAGCACTCATCTCAACTTTATAATATCTTGGCAAAACTAAACATTTTTTGTTTTGTTTCAGGGGGAGACGCACCTTATCCTCGCTACGTAATGTCACTTCATTCTAGGTATTTTCAAAATGTTTTTACAATACCATCAGTGCAAACGGGGCAAGAGTTTATAATTTAACAATTCTTTGCTTTTTTCATAGGCAAGTTATAATCGTTTTAACCCAGCTGGAAGGTAGTGGAGGGTTTAGTATTGCGCACCGCTTAACCCACCGACCCTCGCTTACAAACGGTCTTCATGACTGGGGTCCTGGTAATGCCGATCATTGGCCATATATTGGACCCGACGTTGAGGGCCTCCACGCTCCTCGTCCAATCTAAGCTTGAAAAAGTTTTGGAGGTACTGTTGTTACCTGAAGTACGTTTCGTGGCAACGCAAAAAAATATGTCACTTAAGGTATTGTTTTAAACTCGCAATCATGAACAAGCAAATGGCAACTTTGATAATTATTCTAATGATGAGACGCAGAGGTAGTTGAAGTAGTAGTTTAAACATTATAAAGGGACGCTTGCATGGATTCGTTTTAAGATATGACGTACGTCTAGCCAGTCTGTATATTTCCATGTGTTCTCTCATCTTCCCTGTGTGTGCAGTGCAGTGCAGTGGTTGCGCTGTTTTGTCCAAACAATCCTGTGTAATTGGCTCTTTCTAGTGATGTGTATAAAAAAAGAGGTAAAATTTATATCGATTACGAAAGCTAGCGACGGAATGCTATTTTTACGGGATTTGTCGTTTTCTATAATGTTCAATCAACAAGGTTCAGTTTTCCGTGGGAGTGCCAACAACTGTCAAAGATTATCTTGATGATGTCAACAATTGGAAGATTACAGAGCGTAGATCCTATTGTTTTAGGTAGTTCTACAATGTTCCTCTTAGCAGCTCAAAAGCAATTCCAGCTATCATGTTTATACTTCCAGCTTCAAAATCATGTCATCTAGATTATTATTGTTATATTATTATTATTATTATTCAACATGCATGCACAAAAAGTTTTATTCACACCATAGGACAGCGGATAGTTATTATGGTGTACTTTGAGAGACAGTATTTTGCAAGTTTTACAAGTACACACCTGTCTGTCCTGTTGTATGTGGGGAAAAGTGCAACTACATGCAGTAAATTTTTGTAGAGCTTTTCCAGCTTTCCAAGTAGCCATCCACTACTCAACACGTATCATACTGATATTATTATACTATATAGTAATAATATTGTTTTACAATTCACAATGCACTTATTCTTCACTTGAAAAAAAGATGCATTTCCGCTTTGCATTTAAAGAGTCTTGTGTTCATACAATAATTTATCCAAAGTGTTCTTGTTTCAATTTTATGTGTATTTTATAGCACAACACGCTGTATTCATTGTAATTGCGATATTATATGCGCTCGTAAAATCTCATGCTGATGTGTTCCTTTTTGTGCACTTTTTTGTGCAACCTTTTGTTTTACTACAATTACTGTAGTACATATCATTGTCCAATTTGTATTATAACTGATCTGCTTCCTGTACAATTTGTTAAAGTTGGTGCGCATCTTAACTGTTGCGATTTTTCTATCATCTTTGTAAACTTTTTTAAAATTATTTTGTCTCATACTATTCGATAGTCCGATAGTCATTTGTAACGCTTAAATAATGATTACTGGTTGTTGTTGCGTTATATTTAGTGTATAGTTGACAATTTTGAAAGCTTTATTATTGCTAGTAATAATTGTGCAATTCTCAAAAGCATTATTACCTTTACAATGTATTTATTTTAGATGAACATTGCATTTAAACAATGACGACTTGTTAGTTTTGTTTGACGCTTACATAAATGTGTGTGTTCCATTTTACCGTTAATCTATAAACCTCAGTCTCAAAAGTTGTAAAGCTAAACGTTACGCCAAACAAGCTCAGTGTTGTAGTCGGTTTCATTCAGTATGAATCTAGCAGCGATTTTGTATTATCTTTAATGCATCATCTAATCCACTTTTAATGTGTTAATAATGGCGTGTGACGATGCTTATATTTAGTATGTAAGTGTAAAGTACATTATTCTTATTATTATTATGTTACTTAATTTGAGTCGCAATTCTTAAAAGTGTGACTATAAATAATACCATACATGAATATTTAAGTGCTCATTATTATCACTGATCATCATTATCATCATCAAAGTGCACAAACCAATTTTTTGTTGAAGGCGCAGCAAATGACGCTCACATCACAGTAGTAATTTGTTTCCCACAAAATAGCTAAGTAAAGGAAGAGCTCACGAGATTCTTAATCAACAAAAAGGGAATACAGATATAAATTAAAACATATAATGTTTCATTTTAAGAGTGACCATTTATGTTAAACGTAGTAGTTTTATACTCGCACAACTTCTAACCCTGTAAGCATTTAAGTATCTATATATATTTTAAAAACAGGTGTATGAAAATAAGGTGTAGGAGCATCTCTCTGTCATCGTCGTCATTCTTTTTTCGTATGTTTGTGATATAAGGTATCCATCAAAAATGATAATCTCGTAAATTTGTAATATATTAGTAAAAGACCATTTGCATTATAAGTAAATAAATATATATATATATATATATATATATATACATATATATTATTCAAAATAATAAATAAAGTGTAACTGAAAAAATCGGTCCACCTAAAACATTTGTATTCTTCCTATTGGTTCCCTTTTCATTGTCATTATCGCTTACGACATTTCTTAAAGGTAATGTATTGGAATGCATAATACTCGATTGACGTACCTACTCAACAAAGTAGCATAACATGTAAATGCAGGTGTTTTAAATACATCAGTTTAGTCACTGTTTTGAACGAAATGTTTTTTATGCATAATTCCAAGTTTTCTACCACGAATGTTTATCATGAAATGCATATTTTTTTTATAATGGGAATCATGTTCATTCTTTCAGTTGTCGCCAAGGACGAAATTAATTTTTACTCAGTGTAATTTTTCTCGTGTGTGTACATTTTTGCTTTGCTCTTACGCTTTCGTTTTGTAAAAGTTCAAGCATTCTCATACAAGCTCTTTCACTCCCAAATTTCATTGCATTGTGATATTGAAACAATACGGTAATTAAATAGTTAATGGAAACCATACCTACTTCCACATATTTGGGGCACACTTTATTGCTACATTTCTTGGAAAAGCTAGTAGGTACACACTGACGACGAACAACCTGAAGCCATTCATTTATGTTTCACTCCTTGGCCAAGTGATTTATAAAATGCATGCTAATTTTATAAAGTGAAAGATTCTCATTTTCAAAAGTCTTGCATCAAGTGCAACGTTTGTTTTCTTGCTAAACACAAAGTTTGCTGGACACAACAAGGCAAAATGCCCATTCCAAGACCAGAATGGATCCGACAAGCTCAATTGCTACACGAAGGTATGCATAAATATCAATGTCGACCCCACGCATAACGACATTGCTTACTTTAAATCTTAATCTTACTTTAAATAAATAAACTTGATTACAAAAGTGTCTAACCGTTTATTTCTGTCAAATAGCTTTCTTTGAGCAACACGGCGTCTACAATGGAACCGGTGAACATGGCTACAGAGAGGTTAATTAAAGTCTTTAAGCATGCACGCACGTAAAGTAGTTAATCATGTTGAAAATATATAATTTGCGATAATATATGTTATAATTTAATTTTTTGGAATAGTTCTGCTGTAAATATTGCCGTGATCCAACAAAGTGCTTCAGCACTTTAAATGGACGGGATGAGTTTGAAGCGCATCTTCTCATGGCTCATCCTGTAAGTTTTTCTATATATGTTTGCATGTCGTAATATGTAGTAATTGCTATATATAGCAAAATGAAATAAGCACTGAAAACAATTCGATTGTATTGGTTTCTAATAATAATTTGTTTTGAAGGAACACATGAACGAGGTCGAGGATCAGGCAGAGGATGAGCAGGAGGAGGGAGAGGAAGAGGAAGAGGAGGAAGAAGAGGTGGAGCAGGTGGACGAGATGGAACAAGAGATGGAGCAGGTGGAAGAAGGGGATCAGGTAGGATATTACGAATCAATAATGAATTTTCAAACAATATGCGCACGAGTATTATTACTTACTGTTAAAATTTTTCGTTTGCGTTTACTCAGCAGCACCATTACATGATGTTTGGTCATCATGATGCACTACTTGGACGTCGGGGAGCAACAGTTCGGCTACAGGAAGAACGACAACAGCAGCGCATCCTTGACCAACAACAACAGCAGCAGCAATTTGTTGAAAACATGCACTCCCAACGATATGAACGTCAACTAGCACTGCGACAACAACACTACGAAGATATGCTACGGCTGCAAGAGTCATATCTCGATGAACAACTGAAACTACAAACTGAACATAACCGGAAGCAACTGAAACAAAAGCAGAGAGCGGTAGACTTGTCAGTGATTTTGCTGAGCGTTGCTATCTTTTGGATTGTCTTCTGCTCCGGCTACGAAACGGTCAAGGGCCTAATTCAAGACATTGCTCAATGGCAATTTCAGGGCAGCTTCTTCCAGTAAAGGTAAAGTGAGTATATACATACATACATGAACGTATATATCTATTTCAAAGTTTGGTCAGTACTGTAATACAATTAGAAAAGGTTTTTTCAATTAGCCAGTGTCCTTTTAGCCATGTTTTGTAAATTTCAAAATTTTATACATTTTTAATTCACGTTCACGGACAAGACAATTAACTGTGCTCTTGCATTTGAGCAAAAAAAGCGTTCATTTTCTGTTTCCTACGATTAAAAAATATGATGATGATGATGATGATGGTATGGTTTTTAAAAAATTTGTAGTTTGTCTTTATGGTAGTAAATAAAAATTCGTTGATACTTTATTGAAAATTTAGTGTGTACTAGTGATAGTCGAATATATTTATTAATCCTTTTAGTAGTGTATAATTTGTGAACTTTTAGTGTAGAGGAATTATAGCAATTCAAATATTACAAGTAATCATCGGGAGAACAATAACATTCAATTCCATAAGTATATACATAAATAATAGTAAAATATTGAAAATTTTGAGAATAATTCATTAAATGAATAAAATATTGGTATAATTTGAAAATGACATACATAATTGTTGCTCAGTATTATTTTTACACTTTTTAAATAGTAATAATATTAATAATAATAATTAATTGCATATTTATAGTTTTGCGCAACAATAATAATGTTTTTTTAAACAATAATTAGTAATTAGTATCACAAAAAAGAAAGTAAAAAGACTTGACAACAATCCTCTGCTAACCATCGAAATACCATTTGCACTACTTGACTAATTAGTAGCATATTAAAGGAGACGATGATGCTAATTTGACTACATCATGTTTAGAGCTACATTTCCAAGAATTTTGATTTCAACTACAGTAACATTATTCTTTTTTTTAACTTATCTTATTCGGTTCATACAGGTTGACAAATGAGACAAATTGAGAGCATAAAATGTCCAACAAAATTGAAATCATGATGAAATTCCAAAAACAGGATTGCCTTAATTTTTGTGGATATATATATGTACATCTGTGTCAAGACTATGGCTATGCCATACATACATATAGAAACATAATTCTTCAAAATAAATAACTGAACGAATTAAAGTTGGACGTTTGCATGTTCATTTTAAGTTTAGTGCTGACAACGAAGCATGTCCACTCGACCGTTTCCCAACTGGAAAGATTTCACTGCATGATTCCCTAATGTTGGGCAACGGAGCTCTCGTGGGCAGCGACATTTTCGATTGACGAGAAACTCAGGACCTTTTTCGCTGACTGTTTTGCAAGTATCTCCGATTCCACATGTTGGCAGCTAAAGCAAATACAAAGTGAACAGTAAAAATATAATTTCCAGTTTCCAGCAGATTTTTTTATGCCTTAGAAATAAGATTACTAGTTACACATAAGTGTAAATTCACTAACAGGTGCACAAGTATAGGAAAATCCCACAGCTTCACTATCAGGATCAGGCTCATCAAAGTGTTGGTGGGCCATCACGTAGTTGTGGTCTGCAGGGCACACACAATGAATCCGTTCCGTTTTTGAGTACAGCTCTTCAGTTGACTTTGAGTACACCATTCTACTGGAATACGCGATTTCATTCGGTTCGCAAATCGTCAGAGGCGGAGCCTTTCCACAAAACTGTTATTAAAACATTTTTTTAAAGATCATATATTGTCAAAAGGAACAAGCGCGGAACAATTCATTTATTTGAATAAAACTTCCAAGTTCATTCATAATATAAGCTTACTAACCTGTACACATACAAAACATACTCGTTGTCTCCCTTCCCCCCAAAAGATACTATAAACTACCTACCTACCGTTATGTAGGGATACCAAGGACTAAAAGACCAAGAGCTAATAAAAGGACAAAAGTCAACCTTTCCCTTTTAACAGTATTAAATACTGCGATCTCATGTTTACGTATAAACTTCAATACAACTATACGATCCCAACAGAAGAACAATTAATTAGACTGGTTTTATTTATACATTCAACGCAGTTTAATGCCGTATTACTGATAAAAGTCACGGTGACGTGCGTGAATGTCGGGGAAAAAGTGTATTTTCTCACCCCTTTCGTTCCAGTCCAAGTCGCTGGCAGCATCCTCCTCAAAAGCTAAATTGAAACTCTGTTTTGTTTCTTTTTACACTGCGGTGATGAGAAAGAAAAGGGTTTCATTTGATGCATGCATTTGCATTAAAGTGCCAACTTTAGGGATATTGGAAAAAATCATGATGTGAATATATTACCATTTTTGTGAATGAAAAATAACTCATTTTCTAAATCTATTCTTTGTGGATAAAAGCAGAGGGAGAGAGAGAGAGCTTGAACCCCCCATTTACTATATTTTAGCAGACACACAGAACAGAGTTTGCAGACTATGCAGACGTTACGTACGTACCTAGTCTGCTTCTGTCTGTTTATTTCACACAACCTGCTGCTACAAGATAAATTTATACACTTTTCTGGAATTTGTTACGTGCATGCTATATGTAATCATCTGCATGAAAACAAGAATTGCCAATGTGTATCGGTTTTAGATTTGGGCTGTAGTTTAATTGAAACATCTAATTTAGTCGGCCCCTTTCACTCATAATTGGTTTTGACGAGACTCACCAGACCTTTCAACTCATGTGTGGGGAAGTAACAAAAGTTTGTGAGATTTTGAAGTCGGTTACAAAATATGCATATAGCTTATCATTCCTGTACTTTCATATTACCTGTGAAAGTTTAACTTTTGGTTGGTAAAATTCGTGTGATGAGAGCGTATAGGTAATTTAATAATAATAACAACAATGTTTTCACCTAGTTCTTCTTCTGTGGCTGTTCTATTACCGTATTTTGTGGTAAAAACAAAAGGGTTCTCCTGGTATTATGGTTACAGACGATTGATTGTTACAGCTTTACTACAGCGTCACTATATATTTCGTGTACATTATTCTAGAGTTATACATACATTCAACGACACCTCCTATTTACACCCAACCTCCCACACATCGTTTGCCCTCTGTAGTTTTAAATTGGTAAACATTTTGCAAATTGAGTTTAGAGCTTGGCAAACAGATAAAGACAATTTCTGCTGCTGTGCTGTTGGCGCGGTGCAAAGTAATGGTTATTCTGTTTAAAAAATTGAAATAAATATTAGGACTCCTCGCTTCTATTCATAACAACAGTGTGATTAGCATTTTGATTATGTAACCAATCGTCCATACAAGAAACTGCTGGTACTAAAAAACGCGACTATGAAATGACTGCATACATTGGACCAAACCAACAAAATATACGCAGAAAAATATGTACATATGTACCACTTGTCGGAATCATGCTAACCACTTTAGCTCCCGAAACATGTTGTTGCTGAAAAGTGGATTGAGAAAGAAAAAAAACTACCCTCCACGACCTTCCAAAGACACAAACAATTCCATTACTAAACTACATGCGTTCGCCAGATCCCTACCTACTGACTCAATATTATTTATTATGGTGTAGGCGGCGTAAACATTTCTGTATGCAGATTAAAGTGTGTAGACCAGAGATGTCGATTCCACCGGTAGATCTACCGCGGTGGAGTATCTACCAGTCCACCATCTACCATCCACCGGTAGATTGGTGGATGGTAGGCGGTGGAAAGCTTTTGGC